>NCSJ02000331.1:0-45481 GCA_002812745.2 Scytalidium lignicola
GTATTAAGAGTTTCCTTGTAAGATTTCAGTTTTGTGGGATTATCTGTTACAGTTAGGGTATACTCTAAATTTAAGGCAGAATAAGTTGTAAAGTAGTAGTTATAAGCTATAGTAATTGTTAGAAGTTAACTAAGAATCTTTTTTTTTATTAGGAAAAGCTTTAAAAACGACTAGAAATGGAGAAATAACTGAAAATGAAGATAAAGCTTAAGTGCTTGACTTTGCAACTTATAAGTGTGTAATATAATTCTTTATGAGATTAATGTACGTAATATTAGAGTTAATATGTTTTTGCTTAAGCTTTTTATTCTTTAAGCTTTTCAGACGATTATGATTATGTTTAATAAGTATAACTATTTGAGGAAGTTTATCTTTAAACANTTTTTTTCTTTTCTTTAATAAGTTGTATAATTTTCTTAAATGTAAAGTTTAACTGTAAAGAGAGAGTTGTATCTTGTAAAGTAAAAGGTAAAGATAATGGAAAATTAACTTTAATAATAGTTTTAGCATTTTAAGCTTTGATAATAAGCTTTTTTTGAACGTAAATTATTCTTTATAAAGGTAATATNAAAAAGTATAGACTAGTTTATAAGTATATNAAAAGAATTTAATAACAATAAATCAAGCTGTTTTTAAAGTCTAATAATATACTCNTTTTTAACTTTAGAAGTTATTTTTTAAGATGTTATACAATGTTCTTTATTAACATGTATAAAGATTTTAGAATTAACAATACAAAGGTTTAATAGATTAAGCTTGTAATTAGTATTAAAAGGAAAAACCTGTTTTATAAAAGTTTTGAATAAAGTAATATTATTTATAAGAGTTCTAGTTACAAGATAATTGTTAATATATATAGCTAATTTGTACACTTTGTTTTAAAGTATAAGGAGAATGTTAGTAGTAATTATAATAGTACAAGTTCTTGTAAATATAAAGCATTTAGTTCTTTTAAAGATTTCATTTTATTATAATATATAAGAAGTAGTCTTTTTATGTTAAATATTTTTATGATTATAAAAGGTATTAAGTTTTTTTTTTAATTAAACTTGTTTTTACTATTAATTCAAATTAATTTAAGAGTAATATTTTACTGATTTTTGAAAAAGGCATAATATGTAATTATAACATTATATATAGTTTTCNTTTTCTTTATAAGTATAATTTTAAGTAATGCTAGAATAATCATTTACTATAATAGTAGTATAATAATATTCATTGTAGTTAATAAATGTAATTGTACACATATTGATATTCAGGACTTTATTAACTTTAGTAAATCATTTTTTAAGTTTTTGAGAAATGTTTTTCTTAGAATAATTATACTTATAAGCTTTATAAAGGAAAAGGTTTTTATTAAAGGCTTTCTTTACTAACTTTGTGTTAATACCAAGAGTAGCTTTAATAGTGTTTTTAACGACTTTAAAGTTTGTATATATTAAATGTTAATGAATAATATTCAAACTAAAGATTATTTGATGAGTAAGGAATACTAAAATAAATGCTGTTAGAATGAATGTTAATCTTAAATAAATACTAGCAGAAAAGGTAATAATAATACTATATTCGACATTATTCTTATCAAATATATTAAATAAAGTAATACAAGTGTTATTATTCTGTACAAAGAGTTTTAAGACTTTGAAAATATTAACTAGAAATATAAGTATATATTATATATTAGTAAATGTTAAGAGGAAAGATAAACTATTTGAACAAGTAGTTTTAAGTGTAATAATGTTTATACTTATAATTAAAGTGAAATTATTACTTGTCTTTATAAGATAAAGATTAGAATATGTTGAATAAAAATCAGAATTAAATTAATTAAGATTATTAGTAATATGATCAATGATATTTGTGTTTACAATTTACTGATTGTGTATAAACATGAAGAAAATTATAAGATTAACAGTAATTAAGTTAGTAAAGTTGAGGTTAACAGTATTAGATTTGTCCTTTAAATTAGATTTCNTTAAGTTTATTCTTACTTTTCTTCTTTTTTTTTCTTGTTAGATTACTTTGTTTTATATTTTTTAAGCTTTTTAAAATGTTTTTGAAAGTAATTGGATTTCTTATAATTATTCTTCTTATAATAATTGTACTTAATGTTTTTGAAGTTCTTTGAATTGTTTAAGTTCGAATTAGAATTGTTTTTGCTATATATGATAATACTAGAAGAGTTAATAGTAGAGATAGATTTATTAACAATGNTTTTTTATAAGTTAAGTAAGTGTAAGAAGCTTTTTAAATCTGTTAATTGAATATTAACATTTAACTTAAATAGGATATTTATCCTTAAAGCTAGAAATAAAAACGAATTTATAAAAAAAGTTTTATGTTATTACTTTTAATAGCTTTCAAATTGAACATCATTGACTTGAATATAGTAATATACATGTTTATAGAGTTAAAGTGATTATACTTGACAAATATCAGTTTAAACAAGAATTTTTATTGTAGATTATGACNTTTTTCTTTGATATTAAGCTTTTAAAGTAATTTAAACAAGCTTTATTATATTATAGTCTTTAATTAATAGTATAACTTTATTGTTGATATTGATATTAAGATATATATAAGTTTTAACATTATCTTTGTATTAAGCCTTTTACTTAGAAGAGTTTCCCTTAAAAGGCGAAATAATATTATTAATATAATCTTCAAGACTTTTAAAATAGAATAATATTATAAGATAAGAGCTTCAAAGGTTATAGTTCTCTGAACTTTTAAGTCTTTAGTCTTTTAAGAGAATGATAATATTAGAATTGTTAATTATACTGAAGGTAATAGTTAAATACGTGGATATAAGTAAATAGAGATAAAAAGGTGTTAATTAATATAATCAACATATAAGAAGAAGCGTTAGCTTAATTATATTATTACTAAAGTACATAACTTGTTAAATTAAAGCATATAAAGTATATAATATAATATAGAGTAACTTTGTGTATATTGTAATGTTGTACAATAGTAACTATATACACGTAAAAGAGCTAACTAATAAGACTACTTAAAATAGAAGTTATATATAATAAGAAAGTAGTGCTTGAAGTAGTATATAAGATATTACAACANTTTTTTATATTTACNTTTTTTCATAGAAGTCNTTTTAAAATTTTCTTTTTTTATATTTTCTAATCTGATTACTTTAATTTTAAGTATATTCNTTTTTAACNTTTTTAATATAAAACTTCTTTAATCATTTCGAACTTTAAAATTTTTTTTAAACTTTTAAATTTTTTTTTWATTATTCCTTTTAATTAGATTAATATTATTAAATACTTTTTGTTTAATAAACTCTTTAACTTTATTAATAATATTCTTAATATATTAAAAGCAACTTTGTTCAGTTGTAATATTAGAACATTTACATTTATCTTTATTATAAATTAAATATTATACAATTAAGAACAAAACTTTTTCAATACTTTTAATAAAGCTTTATATTCTCNTTTTTGTAATATTATATCTAGTTTTTTACATTATTCTAAAGTTTACTTTTTATACTTGTACAAATAACANTTTTTTATTTTCTTTTACTTGTATTAGAACAGCTTTTTACTTAAGTAATAAAGTGTTAACTGCTAAAATAATTATTTACTCTAATTTATAATCAATCTTCTTTAATACTAGAATTGTTATTAATATATATTTAAGTTTATTTATAACTTTGTCTTATTTAATTTTTTATTTGAATTTAACTTCTTTTTCTTAATAGTATATAAATTAAAAAAGCTATTATAATAAAATATTCAATCTAAATCTTGTAATATATACAAATCTTTAAAAAAAATTTTAACCTTCTTTTTGTCTTTACATTTTAGCTAGTTTAAGATTTTTAAAACCTTTATACTATTTAAGTGTTGTTTGTTAATATTATACATATATCTTATTATTTTAATCNTTTTTCATTTTAAACTAAAACTTTAATCTTATAATTACTTTAACNTTTTTTTAAATTATAAAGAATTTTATTTAGATTCTGAACATGTTTTAACATAAACTTTTATATACTTAAAACTATCTCTTTGTTATTATATTATTATTATTCTTATACTGTAGGTTATAAGGCTACCCTAAGGGTATACAGGATAACTACACTGTTATACAGGAAACTATATTACCTTCTTGGCCAGGTGAAAACCTCTATACTGCTCTCTATCTGCTTAGGTGCAATTGCCTTGCCTTGTCTTTATTATCCTCTTGTCCAGTACTTAGCTTACCAGCTTAATTAAGGAGAGTTTTACTATATTATTAAGTTAGTAGTTAGTAACTCAGTTCTTTAAGATGTTATTACTTTACTGTTGTCTTATTTTGCTCTTAGATCCTTAGTTATACTGCTAATTTATACTCTTGTAACCTTCTTGTAGTTAACACTTAGTTAATAATTTATTTACATTCTTAACAGCTTCCTAGTATCTTTCTCAAGTCTCTTACTGTATAAGCCCTTATTTTGAGGCTCTTTCTTGTTCATTCTAAGTTTGGACAATTAATGATTAGATAACAAGTTGTTTCTTTTACAAGTTTACAATTATATAATAACATGTTTATATCAAGTACATAATGTCTAAACAAATATGCTTATAGTCTAATTTTGCTAATATAAATTTGTGTAATTAACAAGTTAACTGCTTTGTTTAGCTTACTATATAAGAGTAATGCTTTTTTGTCAAAAGTAGGAAAGTCTACAACTTCTGTATAATTGCATAACCTAGCTAGCTTAGCAACTTCGAAGCTCTAAGTCCATCTTGCCTTTTAATCTCTTGTTACAACTACGTTGATTGCCTTTGGTGTTGCTTGGTAGCCTTTCCATCACTGCAACTATGCTGCCTTGTATTCACTGCTTTCTTTAGGTGGCCGCTTTTTCGTCTGCTGCTTGCGTCTCTTTGTTATTATATATTGTATACAGTTTTTTCATTAGAATGTTATCAAGAAATAGTTTATAAACTTTTAGAATTAAATTATTTAAAATATGAATAACTATTCTTAAAAACTAAGTTATAAAATTAATAACTTTATAAGTATCTGTATATATTGTAATAATTTTAAAAACATTATAAAAATAGTTATATTTTAACTTTTCTTAGTTAATAATACTTGATTATACTTTNAAAAAGAAGTTTACTAGTAAAATAATTATATAAGAATATAATGTATAATTATAATATTATATGTATTTTTCTTTTCTTTATAAATATAATCTTMAATAATGTATTATTAAAAACTTTAACGATAATTTCTTTATACCTAGCTATTTTCCAGGTTGATTAAGTGGGTTTATAGAAACAGAAGGCTTATTTTTTATAAGAAAAAATAATAACCATTCTTTTTATATAGGAAAAACTCATGATTATTATTTGTTGATTAGCATTAAAAANTTTTTTTAATTTTAGTGTTAAAATTAAAAATAGTAATAAAACCTATTTATATTACTTAGAAAGTTATAAAAAAGAAACTTTAAATAATATAATAGATCATTGTATATCTTACCCTTTACTAGGCGAAAATTCTAAATCTTTAGATATCTTTATTAAAAATATAAAAAAACAGTAAGTGTCATGTTGTATTGCCACCATGGAACAAGTTTTATTTCATTTCTAAAGCATTCNTTTTATTTCAATAATAAAGATGTTACTTTCCTCAAGAATTCTTCTTACAAAATTCNAAAAAGTATATTATTACTTCTTAGTTAAACTATTAATTGATTCTTTATATTAGTTCATCTTCTCCTGATAACATAATAAGTACTTTTAAAGGTAATGAATCTTTTTCTAGTTCATTAATTATAAGCAAAGTTTTCTTCTCTTAATTAGTTTGTTCAACAACAATCTTAACTAGTTCCTTCTATTCTTATTAAGCATAATACTGTTCAGCTTTAAGTAATTATTCTATTAACTTTCTTAAACCTTAGATTTCTTTATATTATATTTTTGCCTTTATTTAATCTTATTNAAAAAGTCATCATTGAATAGCCTTTTTATTACAGGTTATATTATCCTTATACAACATAATTTAATCCTTCCTTTATTACTATTTAGGTGTTTTCAAGCATCTAGTTGAAATTGTCTTGAATTTAAGTTCTTTCTACTAATAAAAAAAAACTCATATATTCTCCTTTTTATAATAATGCTTTGAAGGTTGGTCTTATAGACTAAAACAAAATCTTCAAGGTTAAGTTCTTGTTCTTCAACAGTTATTTCCTCTTATTATACAATTTTATAAAGTTGGCTTCTGTCCAGGATTTCTTATCCTCTTAAACTCTTTATGCTAATCATTAGATAATATCTTAAGATTAATGCCTCTTCAGAAACAGAATATATTTTTGTTAATACTACCTTGAAGTTTGTTAACATAATCATCTAAATTCTACTAACTCTTAGAATTAATCTTCATCTGTCCTGATTCTCAGTTGTCTCCTTGTCTTGAGGGTATCTTACATACTAAGTCCTTGTCATAAGTATTAAGTTCACTTTAAAGACTCTTACTATTGTTATTTTGTCTGTATTTGTTTTAATAACATAATATAGTATAATTATTAAATCTTAGAGAATTTCTTCCTCTGAGGAGTTTCCCTCCTTATCCTCAAAGTCCTCTTCCTTAGAAGATTTTGATGAAATGTCCATAATTCTCAGGATTCTTATAATTCCAACCTTAATTATTATACTTAACTTATTGTCCTTCTTATAAGTATTTGTTATATGTTTAAGAAGTCTACATTTAAAACATAACTTGTTTTTTCTTCTTTTATCAAGTTCTTCAAGAGAAATTCCAAAGGAATTCCTTTTCTTGTTCTTTCCTTTATAATACTTCTTTCCTTTTCCTTTGATAATCTTTTCTCTCTTCATAATATTTAACTTTATAAGGTTATTATAATCCTTCTTTTTGTCAATCNTTTTATTTGTTAAAGTAAGATCCTCTTTTTTTTGTCCAAGCTTATCTTATATTATTTATTCTTGATTTTGATAGATAAGTCAACAAGAGTATTAAATGTAATAATTATAAGCTTTTAATACAATTCTTCTTTGATAAAGTCCTTTAGTCTAATCTTATATTGATGTATATGAACTTCTTCTCCTTAGTTGACTAATACTATATATTAATAATAAAGCATTGTATATTTGTTAAGGCTCTTAGTTTGTTTAAGGTGAGTTAGTTGTCTTTTAACATTCCTTTTTTCATTAACATCTTTATACAAGCATTTAAGTTCTCTTGTATAGTTAACCTAACTTATAATAATGTTGATTATTACTTATTTTATCATTTCTCTGTTTATCATGAACTATTTGTCCTTAAAAGGTTGAAACCAAGTTTTGATTACTTCTCTTAAGTATATTAATGCTTACAAAACCTTATATGTATTTCTAAGTAATAAGTAATCATTTAATATTAAATAAGTTCTTGTCTGAACAAGATATACTTTTAGTTTCTTTTTATCCTTATAAAATAAGTTTAATCAAGTAATTTTAACTTCTTTAAGTGTTATTATTAGAATTTGTTTAATATTATCCTCTAGTTTAAAGTCTAGATTAAGGTTTAAACTTAAAACTCTTAATGTTAGAACTAGTTTTAAGTTAAGCTTAGATAATAAAAGTATTAGCTTTTTTCTTACAACTCTTGACAATTCTCCAACAATTAATCCTTTTGTTAACTTAATAAGTTACTTTAATAGTATAATAACTTCTTTTAATATTTCTTCTTAGATGTTAATTTCTTCAATAGTTTAGTTCTTACTTTAATCCTCTTCAAAGTTATCTTCTGAACTTTTCTTAAATACTTCCTCAGATTTCTCTTTAGATTCCTCTTCAAAGCTTTTTTCAGAACTTTCTTTAAGTTGTTGTTTATTATTATTATTTACTAGTATGTTTGTTTCCAAATCCTGATTCATCAAGATAAGTAATGTTCAAAATGTTACAAAACTATATTATCCAGGTCATTGGATAGCCAAGGGTAAGGTAAATGTTCAGGGACAGTGGAAACATATGATACACAGGCAGGTGACTAAGTTAAGGGTAAGATCTAGTAATGTATTTAGGTTGAACATAAGGAATCTACTCTTATGTTCCTACAGTATGCTTATATAGATAATAAAACACAGTTGAATCCCTTGAAGTCTTTAGAGTCCTCTGGAGTCCCCCAAGGATCTCAAGACTCCATCATGTGACCTCTAATTGTTAGGTTCTCTATGTACACCTTCTGTGTACTGAGCCTCAAGCTTACACCAATCAGCTTGTTAGGTAAAACCCATAACAATAAGAGGAATAAGAGTTTTCCTATTAACATAGATAATTTCAATCATAGTAATAGATTGATGATTTTCAAGGTTTAAAGAGTAAAACTTAATTAATTCAATTAGAACTAACATTTTTACACCTTTAAAACAATCAATTCAAAATCTTAATTCGTTGAAATTATATAAATTATACTTTTGAATATTATACTTCTTAATTGTATTTTGAAACGTTAAAACCAATTTTTAACTTCTTCTAAATCTTGAGTAGTAATGTGTTTTTAAGCAATTGGTTTGGTTTTGATTTTGTAAAGGCTAAGCTAAGCTTTCTACTACTTACAATACTAACTTTAAGATAAGATTAGTTGATTCTGTTGTTTTTGAATATAATAAATAACTTCAAATATGATTTCCTTAGTAGGAAGTTGGCCATTATCAAGATATGACTTAATAAAGGTATGTATAGCTTATTCTTGACTAGCTGTTAATATCTTGTTATAACCTCCACGAGAATTAGGTTTAGAACCCCTCTGGATGGCCATATTCAACGTTGATTTATTAACCTTGAATAGTTTAACTGCTACTGATTGGCTTTCTGTAGGGTTATTAGCTAACCAGTCTTTGACTTGACGAATACACTCCTTCTTTGGAGTTGACATGGTAACACATTTAAAGGATATATTTAAATTTTGAAATTTAATGGTGGTTAGTATTTAATTTGTGTGCGTTTACCATACAAAAATAAGAAGCGACCACATTTTGCTTTGCGACCACTATTGCTTCCACCGACTAGGAGCGAATGCGACGAAAGTCGGGCAATGCGCGTGCCTGAGGCCCGACGATTAATCTCGGCGACCTCAGTTAAGAGAATGTTGGAGATGGCACGAGTGATTGCTTCTCGGTGATTATTATCTAGATTATCGACGGATAATTTCTTGGGCTCGGCGTCAGATTCGGTGCCAACCCTATGTCGTTCTTCGGCCAACATTTTCNTTTTTTTCTCTTTTTGAGCAGGTGTTGACGGCTATGATGCTAACAATAAACAGTTCAATGTATGTTCTTAAACCATGGGATCTATCAATCTCGGGGTGAGTGATGATGTGATATGTAGAGTTGGAATTTAAACACCTATGGGAAGATGAGCTACAAAGTCTTGGAACTGAGGGGCAAAACTGGCGAGGTCGACGCCAAGGTTCGCGGCGCTTACCACCTGCACTCCCATGAACAATGCAACCGCCGAGAATACAAACCGCAGGTCAATATCCTAAATTTATCTAGACTGTGTTGGTCGGCCATACACCTTGAAACACTAATAGAGAGCTCATTTCCAGTGAGCAAACGTATATATGCTTTGTGTATCTGACGTTTGATGAAACGATGTCTACCCGTTTAGACGCGGACGTTCTCAATCGGCCTACCCTTGGCCGGATCCAAGGCTGTGAATTCCTCCATAGCGCGGAACTGGGACGCCTACCACCATCACTATTATACTCTCATCTTTAGCCATATTCACATCTTAATTCATCTACGTTACATTTGCAAAAATTATTTCAACTCCAGATCACCGTCCATTGAAATTCCAATTGCGATATTCCGCTCGATCAGTTAACTAGTCGTGAACTCTAATACTCTCATCGCTACTTTACTCATAACTGATTCCCCCTTTTGCTTTAGCCAAACAACTCTAACTTTGATTTTTGCTTCAATTTCAGTTGAAAAAGATGCCTCCTCGATGCCAGCCGGCGATGCCTAACCTAAAGATCTATTATCAAGGTACCCACTTGGACTACTTCCACCTAAATCCGCACGATATCAGGTAGTTGAAACTATAATTCAACTTGCTCTCCGTCTCCTTGAGTCAAGTGAAGGGAGGGCCAGCCTTGCTCAAACTGCAACAAGGATCATTCAGGAGCGAGATAAGGCACGAACACCTGTCCCGCATTTATATAATCGGCCTTTGAGTGAGATGCCTCAATGGATTGATCGGTTCCTGGTAGCTATTATAAATGACTTCCCGACGACATATATCAGCCAACTTGATGGTAAGACTATGGCAGTGCGACGAGGAGGGGTAGATGACATGAGTCGCTTCGACCCCAAGCTCTGTGGAGACGTGGAGGTAAACCAAACCATCGTCAACAATATAGTTTATTACCGCCAGCAATCGGATAGTGACGATAACTACAACTTATTCAAGTTCCAGATGGCAATATCCATCGCCCATGAGATCGTCCATTTCCTCACAGGCTTCCTGACAGGTTCGAATTCAGCTACTTCGGGCACTCCTCGAATGGTTGTACTGGAACCATATGGGAATATAAGGACTGGAGAGGCTGGCCGGTTCTTGGAGAGTATTCTCCTTGGTGGCGTAGCAGAGTTCTATTTTAACGCAAACGACCCACTAGGAGATAAACAAGTTGGCAATCCGTACTTGCTTGATGACGGATATCCTAACTTTCCAGCTAAGCCAATCTCGAGAACCTATATTGACAGCTTCTTACGTGGTAGTAAGTACACCTGACTCATCCAATCCCTCGTAGTCTTGTTCTATTTAGTTTCTTGGCTTTATCTGCTACTGGTTCTTGCTGTCTTGGTTTCGTTTCAAAATTTATTATGGCTTTCATATCTCAAGTCTCTACCAACGTTCTCTCTTTATCACACTCTTACTACAACGCTAATGAATTTACACTTATACAGACTTCACCTTCCCCATAATGACCTCTAACAGAGAATAAGCAACACGTAGCGGGAATCAAATGTATAGAATCTATGATGATCGTAAGTACAGATAAGGTATTCCTGTGGATTTTTATGAGCGATATCGGTGCTGTGCATCCACGTGAAAGTTAAGTTTGATGAAGGGTTTTGATATATTAATATATTATAATGTATTGCAATATAATGGAATTTTTTTGAATCAATCTAGAGGAGAGGATGCACTAGTATTTAATATTTCGGTTTCTTTACATGTCATAGTATTTCTGTTTCGATATTCGCAGAAATTTATCTCGTTGCTTTTTTGCTTTTAAAACACTTCCGTAACTCATCACTGGTGATCTACCTAATTCTCTTCTCCATATTAATGAAAAAACAGGTAAGATTTAATATATAATATACCAACCATTCCTCTGCTATACAGGCATAGACATATCCAGGTCAAAAGTAGTAGCCAAACTCTCCCTATATCTGACAGCAAACTTGAAGTGTTCTAAATTTGGCAACATCAAATTGGCACTGAGAAACATTCGAAGTACTTGTCTGGGCCTTGAAAAACTTTGGGCATTGAACTAAATACTGATAGTCTGGTTTATCAATTTCCGAGAGACTCAAATGCTATTTATTGATGTGTAATTCCCAATAACAATCCAAAAATCCAATTTCTTTTAAATTATTTCTTACTTTTTCAGCATTGAAAATGGGAGTGAGACTACAAAATCTGATATCTGCTGCTAGTCTACAATAACTGCTAGTTTACAATAACTGCTTCGATGGAAGGCGGAGTTGGTGTTTTTCCGGAGATGAGGGGCTCAACTGATAAGAATATACGTTAGGTCTTAATAAACTATGTTCTCTTATATTAATTGTCTTACAATATCGTAAATCTTTAACAAAAGTTTATTCCTAGGGCTGTGCGGCTCTATGCTAAAAGGGGCAACGCACTCGCCGTCTAAATGGACTTACGAGGTATAGAGGAAACTATTATGATTATTGGCTCTTGGAGTACTATAACAATGAAGACATCCTCGACCGCCTAACAACTAGATCGAAACGTGAGCAGCTGAAGTTCTAAAGTTTCATTTGTGATATTGCATACGCCGTAAAGCAGCGATGAACTACAGCCGATCATTCAAGAATACGTTTAGAATACGTTTAGATTAAGCCATGCGGTAGCTCGTGGCTGTGTCCCACCTCTCATTT
The DNA here is from genome assembly GCA_002812745.2 of Scytalidium lignicola. Taxonomy (NCBI): domain Eukaryota; kingdom Fungi; phylum Ascomycota; class Leotiomycetes; genus Scytalidium; species Scytalidium lignicola. The sequence goes on from NCSJ02000331.1 coordinate 12,149, forward strand.
TCACGCTTTTCTTCAACCTATGCTATGCTGGCGGTACCGGAACAGGTGAGGCGTAGAGGCGTAGACTTGCTTACAGTAACCTAGCTCCTTGGCTCTTCCTTGGCTCAATAAGAAATCAAGGTAAGCACCGTAAATCGTCTTTAGACCTTGTCCCTTTCATTTAAAGCTCGCGACATGGGGAAGCAATTCTAACCAATTAGCAAGACTGGTTCCTTCTTTAGAGTAATTATCAGCCCATCTATTTCCTGATCTGACTTCAAAGTTGTTTCAAAATAGCATACTGTCCCACCCTTTGTACGTAAACTCGGTGCTAGTGCTTTGATAGTGTACAGTATGTCCGCCGCTATGGGATTCATCTAACTTTGTCTCCGGCCAGATAGTTCATAAGCCAATTCAACTCTTCAACAAGAGATTGAACCACTTTTACAGTGTCCTTCTATCCAACCCTGCAATATGTCTCTCGTCTCTACCTCTGGCTTTGCCATTCGCAGAAACGGCACATGTTACTCCAATGAAGTCGACTGTGGTATAACTGTTCGCCCTTTCCGTGCATGTTGTCCAGCGGGCGCGTCATGTCCCAGCGCATTCAACGTCGACTGTTGTCCTTCACCCGCAAATTGCACTGAGACCCTTCTTAAGAACCCCAGCTGCGCCAACAAGACCTGGACGTTGTACGATAACGAGGGATTTTTTTGCTGTGATCCAAGCAAGATTGGATATGCTGCATCGTTAACTGGTAGTGATGGATGTGCACATCCTGGATTTCCTCCTCAAGGAGCAAAATTACTCCGTATAATCTCGGCCGGACAAAGTAAGATAGGAAAGAAAATATTTCTTTATTTTCAAATTTTAAATTTTAAATATGCTTCAGATATCTAGAGACTGACACATCTTTGTTTTATTACAGCTCCTGCCACATCTTCAGCTTCCACCACCTCAAGTACTGTTTCATCTTCATCAACCGTGATCACACCATCCCCTGATTCGCCAGCCAATTCCACCTTACCAAGCGAAACATCCAATTCTGCGGGCCATTCTAATACTGGAGCAATAGTAGGAGGAGTAATCGGTGGATTTGCTGCGGTTGTTATTCTTTTGGTTTTAATAGGGCTCTTCCGTAAAAGGAAAAGCAAAGTCCAAAGACAAAATCTTGTTGGAGATGACAAACCAAAAATTTTCGAGAAAGACGGGACTACGCGGACTCCGGATATAAACGAAGCAAGTGGCGAATCGGTCAGATATGAATTACCTGACAACAGAGAAGATGGTAATGTGGCGGAGTTACCGTAGGATATTGGCAAAGATTTAAATAATATTTGAGATAGGGTGGAAGCCATCTGATCTTACGTTTAATTAGATGTGTACAGAAGCGCGACACAATTGGATCCCGACTTCAAGTGCAACACTCCCAACAATTTTTAGAATTACCTAAGGGTATTCCAAAATTTCACCAAATATATCAGAGAACCTAACGAGAGTCCTTTCTTATGGCAATTGAGCATATGGCCTGCTGAGAGGGTTTAAGAATGGTCGAAGCCGCGAGGTCTGAGAGGAGCATTCTTGTGTATCTAAAACGGTTACCGAAGATGGATGGAGAGGAGCGACTAAGGCGACTAAGATATCGAATTGGTAGCAAGGAAAGCGAGAAACGGTTTCAAGGGTTGACTCGAGTGCCTTTTAGACAAGAAAGAGGACACGTGAGTGTTGTGGTTCCTCCGTTTGATAGATGTTACTGTATATACCACCGTAGCTTGTGCACCACTCTTGCGCGGCTACGTTGCACGATACCAGTTTCACATTTAGCGGGAGAGTAATAAATCTAAATCTTCAAGGACATATTCTATCATGTCTATTGGTTAATAAATTTTCTTTAGCGATAATGCTCTTTCTAATACCGGTATCCACGAGTCGTCGGCAGGCCTTGCTATACATAAAATTGTTCTGTTAAGACGAGGGCAATGTTTCTTCACGATCCAGCTCGCAACAACCAGTCATCAAAACGGATAAATATTTAAGAAATAGGACCAATAACCTAGCTTCATTTATTTGCGATCTGAAGTTCCTATTATCTATTCCTTTAATTGCTCAGAGGCATAATTATTAATCATTTTTAGTGCCAACTCGGGATGACTAAGAGCGTCGTCACCGCGATTTCTCTATTTCGATGAAGTTCAAGCGAGCGAAAATCATGCCACAAAACAAAGTATTCCAACATGAACCAGGCATTCCCAGAAAAGAAGAGTTTAAGACAACGTGTGAGTACGATTTTCAAACCTACATCATCTGGAAGACGACTGCAAAAGAAAAGTCCACTACCGAGGTTCGAAATTCAGGAACCTCGCAGCAATAGTCGTCCCGGAACTGGCGGAAGGAGCGTAAACTCCAGAAACTATGAGGGAAATGAGAGATATCACACCCAAAATGGCAGTATTAATGGATATCACTCATATGGAGGGGGAAATGGTGCCAATGATGTTCCGCGAGATGAACAGACTGGCGAGATATGGGATAGCACGACGATGATGCACAGCTTGGCTCGTCAAGACTCTCAAAACTCCACCGATTCCGTCTTAGAAGTCAAACCGCAAGCATATTCCACCCCATGTTCAAGAGATGGAAGGCAATTAATCTCCAAATTACCTCATCAAATCTGGAATGAGATCGCTTCCCACCTGACTCTTTCTGAGATTGCAAGTCTTGCATTCTCTTCCAAACTATTCCTTCGCATACTCGGACCAGGATCGTGGCTGGCCCTCGGCCTTCCTGAGAATCGAAACGAAAAACTAGGTTTTCTTTTGTTGTTAGACAGCAGTCTCCCGTATCATCTCCTATGCTTTCAATGCGCCATCTATCATCCACGAATCCGACCTGGTTGGGAGCAAATGAAGGCAGCTCACTTATTAGACCCTGTATATAAGTGTCCTCACGATCCACCATCTATAAGGCTCTCAACTGGCAACATTCTTCCATTTCCCTTCCTCCAGCTTGCCGTGCGGGCAGCGCGTTTCTCACCATCCCACGGGTTACCCATGTCAGAACTATCTCGGCGTTGGACCACCCGTGACAGCAACTGGTCTCATTCCTCCCGCTGCTTGATCATCAAGAATCACATTTTACTCCGAGTCATCAGCACCTGTTTCGCTGAAGCTGGCCTTCCAGTGAGCGCACAACGCCACTTACTCTACTCCCCGCAGGATAACTACGCTCCTTATTTCTCCGTGTGCGCCCACTGGCGTGATGGAGAACTCATGAATTCTTGCAAGTGTGCCCTGGGTCACATCCCTGCCGCACCACAAGGAATAGTACAGCAACTCAAAAAGGGACCTTCGATTCAGCCATCACTGCCGAGGACAAATGCAATCATCAGTCTGTGCTCGAAATGTCGCCCTATCCGACGGTGTCCAGAGTGTCCAACGGAGTACTTGATCGAACTTAAACTCACTGAAGATAAAAATGACTCCATGAATCGGTTCAAGCAATCCATTGTGGTTACCAGGTGGAGTGATTTGGGTGTTGGATTTACACCAATGGCGCCTGAATGGATGGCATGTAATGGGGAAGGGGAGTTTGATTCCTTTGCTTCGATGAAGAAGCGTGGGCTATCTGGAACCTTTGAAGCTGCTTGTGCCGGTGTATCAGTTCCTGGCCAGAGAATTTTATCAATGAATCCTGAAAATAAAAAACTGGGAGAAGAAGGAGACGATTGGTATTGAGAATGACGATTTATGAAAAGATATGCCCGGGATCATTTTGGTTTATTATAGACTCCTATTTACCATGTATTGTAGCAATTGTTAGAAGTTTCTATTCTATTTATGTAAACTAAGATTAATTAAAGTGTATCATAATTCTCTCTAGTTCTGAGGCCGCCAGGTAATAAACTATACAGTTTTCACAAAAAAGACGGAACTTGCTCAAGAATTAGACACAAGATACTTTTTGAAAAGATTAGACATAATAATGAGAGAGAATTACTTTGCTTATTGTTTTTTGCGGGAAATACTTAGAGTGTCAAATTGAATACTGTCTCTAGCACATATAAGCTAAAGGAGAAGTTTCATTTGGTTAGCTGTCTGTCCGATACTTAAGATATTGAACCGTCTCTCCATACTAATTATCAAGTGATTTATATGTTAGCTACCAATCAGAGTCTTCCTCTATATAAAGCGCNAAAAAAGTACCAATCTCTAGTTTTCTCAAGCACCATCATAGTCATTGCAAACATAAATTGCTCATTAACTATGAGCTCACTTTTCCTATACTTCCTTTCAATCAACCCCCTCTGACTGAACATAGGCAAAGATACACCATGCATCTCCAACCTCCCTCCTTCTATTCTATTATATCCTATATGGTATTACCAAAGAATCTACTCCCTAGTACTAACAATGAGACGGAGTTTCGGGCCTGTATATATTAGAGTGTAATGCTAACCGCTAATTTATTAATTAAAGTTGATATACGTATTAAATTTATATTATAACTCTCGTAGTTAGATTCCCCTTCTTTTTTGCAAGTTTGATGTTCAGCTTAACTCCCTACCAACCTCAGCCACTCTCCATTAACCAGAACTACACTTAATATTGTTGGGTGAAAAGGCTATCTAATTAAACAAGTAAAAGCGGTATATATAAAGTGTAAGCACTAGTCCCAAGCTGAGATACCGGAGTAATTGATGGAGCAATATTACCTAGACCATCTAACAACTATACTTTGTGGCGCATCTATCATGATCCTTCGAGATTCACTCGCCAATCCATTCGCTCACCAGTTTCTCTTGCATCACTCTCTGCATAATCCTTCACGCCGTCCACACATCTAACAGGCTCGCTACAAAATGTGTGCACAAACAGCATCAAAGCATTTGGTCGACAACAGACGCTACGAACTAATTGTCCTATATTTTCGGGCGATGAGAGTACATACCCGCGAGATTTTGATTGGAGTAGAGTAGTTATCATGTTGACTGTGGAACCTCAGCCACCACCAGCTAAGGTACGCGAAGTACACCAATAACTCCTTCAATATCAACGGATTATATCAACTTAAAAACCGACCTTCAACAATGGACATAATTAAACCATGGCTACTTTCTCGCTCTTTTAAATCCCCCCTCGCCCCTTCAATGACAAAAGGCACACCATGCCACAAAGCCAAGACCCTTCTCAATCCCAATCCCTCCTCCTCTTCTCCATCCCCATCTCCCACTACAATGAAAAAGTAAGATGGGCCTTCTCCTACTACCAAATCCCCTACAAACACCACCTCCTCCTCCCCTTGCTGCACATGCTCACCATAAAACCCATCCTCAACCACAACCTCCACACGAACTCAAAACCAGAAACATACTCCTCTCCCTTCTCAACCCCCTGTCTCGCCATCTACACCACCACCAACCCTCCCTCTAAACCCCTCCAACTCCACCAATCCCTCCACGACTCCCACGACATCCTCCTCTACCTCTCCTCTACTTTCTCCACGACCGACGGCCCAGATCATCACCGTCGTGAAAACCTCTACACCTCCTGCGGCGCCTCCAAAGCCGCCGAAATCCAAGCCCTAGAGAAACGCTACGACGAAGGGCTCGGCGTCGCCGCGCGAGATTTCTGGTACCGCGACATGATGGTGATGAATAAATGGCGATCGATGCTTCCCTTCGCGTTCATGGGGTTTAGGAATCGGGTCGGGGTTTTACAGTCGCTGGTTTGGTTTGGGTTGTCGCCGCTTTTGGGGAGGATGATAGTTGCTGTGCTTGAGATTACGGAGGAGAGGTATCGGGAAACGGTGGAGATTTGTCGGGAGGAGTTTAGACATGCTTCGGAATGTGAGTTCGTTTTGAAGATATTTCTCTTTCTGTCTCTCTTTCTGTCTCTTTGCCTAATGATTAGTATCCCGCGCTGGATGGTGAGAAATGGAAATGTCACCGTTTCAATGAATATAACTTTCTTAATCTTAATACTAGGTCTAACGTATCTATATAGTACTCGAAAAATCAGAGTATCTCGCAGGGAACAGCTTAAGCGCAGCTGATATCACATTTGCCGCTCATGTAAGTATTGCAAAAATTCCACCACCATCCATCCAATCAATCCCTCTTTAGCTATACATATATCTTATTACATCCAACTGCCTCTCACCACTCAATTTATGTACTTCTATTATAGTCATCCTTATTCCTCGGCATCACGCACCAAGAAGGCTTTCAGCAATATCCCCTCTGCTCATACGCCTATTCTTCTGAAGCAAAAGCCTTGCAGAAAGAATTGCGAGATACAAAGGCCGGTCAGCATGTTTTGCGGTTGTTCAAGGAGGAACGCTATTTTGGGACACCTTTACCACGACGGAAGAGGTCGTTGCTTGGGCTGTGGTGATCAGTAATCGGTTGTTTTTTTATAAGTTGTAATTTCTTCTATTGGGCGTTTTCTGCTGGAAGACTTTTGATATCCTATTTGATGTTAATTTGGAATTATTGTTAAAGTATTATATCAAGTAACACTAATTGAAAGCTTAAGAATCCAAATTCGTCATTTACAGTCTGTGTTGAGAGATTTTAATATCTATGAGGTTAGGTTTATTGACATCAGAATAATCTCAGCCGAGAAGCTAGGATATGAAGAGTAGCTTATAAACGAGTGGAAGGTGACGCATTCCAAAAGTAATCTTGCATGTATTTTCAGAGTAGTATTACTATTTCAGTACCGTCCCTACAGAGTCACATGAGAAATTTACAAGTTTACCACACCTCGGACTATTCTACCCCGAAAAGCGAAAACATTAATCACGTGATACTCAACTCAAAGTAACGATCCCGTTTTCAATGTAGCATAATATATTCATCAAATTATCATGCTAAAAGAGTCTAGTCATTTACATTGCCTCCCCCCACAATCATCATCGTTACATTAGCCCCTCTCTAAAAGTAAAATAAAGCCTTTTTAGTAGGAACATAGCTTTATGCCTTTGGTGCTGGAGTAGCAGCCAACAAGCAGGAGCAAGCGGAGCTAACAGCGCTTGGAGAGGACTTGCAGTTGCCAAGGTAGGTTGGGATGGCAGTTGGGACGGTGTTGACGGTCTTGGTGTAAGTGGAGCAGAAGGCAGATGCGGAGCTGGAGTAGCGAGCATCCTTGAGCTGACGGAGGCAGTTGTTGGAGTTGCAGACGAGAGGAGCTGCGGTAGTGCTGGTGACGAAGGTTGTGGCACTGGAAGTTGGGATAGAGGTTGGGAGGAGGGTGGAGCATGAGGCTGGGAGGGACTTTGGCAGTCTCAATCCATCGGGAGGAACAACGCTGTCAGCATCGTAGGCGGTGCAGTCCTGGAGACCGCTCCATTGCTCAACGACATCCTTGAAGACCTTGCGGCCGTTGACCTCGAGCTTGGTGTTGGGGACGGGCATGGGGCCGTAGAGAGATTGGGCGAAAGAACCTGGGTAGGATTGGTTAAGGAAGAAGTTGCCAACTGGGACTTGTGGCTCGCGGACCTCGTCACCCGTGATACCGGCAACCCATTTGAAGACATTGGCAGCAACATCCCATCGGCCGAGAGTGGGTAAATCCCAGTTAGCCTCAACGGAGGACAGGCAAGAGTAGTGGGTGTAGACAGTGTCATCGGTGGCACCAACTAATTCCTCTGGGAGGAGATCGGAGAAAATGATGCTCATAACTCGGTTAGGGATGGTGTAGGTGGAGTCCTCATCGAAGTTGATGAGGAGGAGGGTGTTGTTCATGAAGTGCTTGTCGTTCAACAGAGGTTGAACGAAGGTGTAGAGCCAGTCGGCACCGTAGGTGAAACCGGTGTCGTGGGCATCGTTCAACATGTTGGGGGTGATGAAGACGTGCTGGGGGAGAACATCGTTGGCAAGATCCTGGCGGAAGGCCTCGAAGTCCTTGATGACGTCCAATCGCTCTTGCTTCTCGACGTTGGTGTTGAACAAGACCGGGGGATTGTGCTTGCGGACGTAGTTGTTGGCACCTGAGCCGGAGTTGAGGAATTGGAAACCCTCGAAGCCGGTGTATGGAAGGTTCTCCTGATAGCTGGCAAAGGAGATGCCGGCATCAGCCAGAATATCCCAGATGTTGGAAACATTGGTTGGGATCTGGTTGAAGTTGTCGTTGTCCATACCAAAGTGGTCACCACCGAAGATGGCACAGTAGTTAGGCTCGGATGGATGGGTGGTACCATAGTAGTTGGTGAGGGTGAGACCTTGGGCAGCGAGAAGCTTCATGTTTGCTAGAGAATGCGCATGTTAGATTGAGGACTTTTGAATGTCCATATTGTGGGGGTTGTGGGGGAGGGGTTGGGTGGTGGCTTACGGTCACCGGCAGCGAAGGTGAAATCGGTGTTCTCCATCATGATGTTGACGAAACGGTCAAACACCTTGCCCTTGACATTGGAGGTAGGGCTCTTTGGCGTGGCAGTAGCCTGCTCCGTCGCAACGGCAGCGACATCGGTGGCCGTGTTTGGTACAGATGCAGACCGTGCGGAGGAGGCAACAGAGAGACCGGCTAGGACAATGGTGGCGAGGGACAACATCTTGTCAATTGGAGAGCTGAAGGACAGTCAAGTTCTATCAGGTCGTCCGGAGAAGGTGTAGAGATAGCAGCACTGGAGAACNAAAAAAACAAAAAAGATCTGCGTCAACAGCGACCCCCTCCATATTATATAGAACTGGGGGGGAAGGGAGCCCATGAGGGGGAAGCCTTGACCTTGACAAGAGCTATGACAGGCCCGCTGGGACGCGGATCCCAGCAGATCGAAGAATGTTCTACGAAGGAAGAACGTGGGCAACTAGGTACCGGCTAGTCTACCAGCTAAGGTACACAAGCAGGGGACGGAGTACCACAGTAGCTTTTGGCGGACTTCATCCCATCCATGGTGACCAGGGCAGACGGACAGGTACGGCGCGTCATCCGAAAAAGAAGGAGCCGGATTGGCTGCCAACGGTTCCTGACTTGCCAGGAACCCTGAGGATCAGATACACGTGCCAAGATGGACGTACATGAGTGTACATGAGCGCGGCTGGATCAGATAAAAGAGACGGGAGGCCAATGAGGCAGAGCGTAAAAAGGCTTGGAAACGAAGAAGAGAACTATCGAGTGGTCTAATGTACGGCGCAGTGGAGTATACCAGCCACTGGGGGCAAGCCCAAGTTCTTGGAAAGAGCCATGGTAAGATGCTGAACGTTGGATGCCAGATGTTGGATGCTTGGAGCAAGAGCGGCGTTCACAAGATGAGCAGACACGTGCCCGTGCTTGGTTGCGCTGTTTGGACTGCAACGGCAGCAGGGGAGCTCACGTCGATGCTTGTTTTTTCCCACCTTTGGATCCGCTGCCTGGTGGGTAATTGTTAATAGTGGTTGAATGGGTGGACTGGCACAGCCAAGCTAGGTTCCATTCTTCGAGCTGTGGGTTGCTTGTTGCTTGTACCATACTGTACTGCAGCTGTGGGCTAGGTTGGTATACTCTCTCTCTCTCTCTCTCGCGTTCCAAGCCGGAAATTCCTGCCGTGTGCCAAGCAGAAGCGGAGAGTCGAGTAGCAAAACAGTACTTACTTGCTGTAGTAGGTAAGTACATAGAAGGTAGGGATTAAACGGCAACCCCGGGTTGCTGGGGTGTGTACAGTATTTGGCCGTATATTGGTGGTATTATGGAAGAAAACGAAGAGTTAAGGGGGGAAGAAGAAGAAGAGAGGTGAGCAAAGGTCGCGCACAGGTGCCTGAAAAGACGTTGAGGCAGTAAGGCAGCCAGGCAGCACCGGCAAACCAACCCTAGAGTGCGGACCATGGATGGACGGCCAACTACGCTGCTCTGGGTGCTAAACCGCTGTTAAGGCTTTGCTTCATCCCGAAATTGGCAGTTGGCAAAAGCATCAGCAAAATAAGATTCAGCCACCGCAAGCCAATGAGATAGCCCAGCCCGCACATGTGCTTTGGTCGATGCTTGTTCGCCGCCGCAAATCGTCGAGATAATGCTGCGCCGTGGGCAGGAAAAAGAAGAAAACATCCTGACCCTTCATTCTTCCACACACCTCCAGCTCCAGCTCCATCTCCAACTCCGCTACACTACTGTATGACTACTGCTCCCCGTTCGTAATCATTACTGCAATCGTCCTAATGCTTCAATCTTGTCGGGTCCGAATCCTGGACTGACAACAACGGAACTACACTACTGTACTCTACTCTACTGTACTGTACTTACTGCGACGGTGCAGCCGCGCAAAGCTCGTATCCTTGCGCTTCGTCCGTACCTACAGCTAAATTAATTTGCAAGCTACAGTAGCTGTTCTTCCCATCCATCCATCTCTTTGCTCCTCGTCCGGCCTTGTCCACGTTCCAACCTTCATCCTGGACCCTGCGCTGCAGTAATCCAGCCATTGGTTTCCCTTGTTCGGTGCTCATGCCGTACTGTACTGCACAGCTAACATTGGCACGATTGGTACCAAACCCTCGTTCGAATCCTTTTTTTTCTCTTTCTCTAGTCCCCGTTGCGTTGCGCTGTACTGCTCTACCCTGCTCGGTCTCAATCCCACCGAACGCGCGCGCACAGGAAAATCGTGTCCCTTCTTGCACAGCGGGCGGGAAAAAATAATAATAATGCTTTGAGCCCCTCTTCCTATCAATTGGCCTCATCATGAGTGAGTTGGGAACCACAGCTCGTCGTCAAAGTTCGGACGATGACAACAACGACAACGACGATGTGACAACCGAAAGAGAAGAGACCGAGGGTCTGCTCTCAGAACAGAGTTCCCCAGGAATTCTGAAGAATGGCTGGGCCAAATGGATCAAGGGCGGATCGTCGTCCGTCTCCAAATCGCAGCGCAATCGCCTCTTGATCTTCTTCGCGGTGCTCCTCATCACCGTGCTCGGGTTTGTCCTGCTCTTCGCTGCATTGATCGGTCCCTGCGGTTCCCTCAATTCCACCGACTGTCTCGCCCAGAAGCAGCAGCCATCGCAGGAACCCCCGCAGGAACAACCACCACCACCACCACCACCACATCAAGATCAGCATCAGGAACAAGAGCCAGAACCAGAATCAGAACCAGAGCCAACTCCAGTCGCAACCCCAGTGCCAGAACCATCCAAACCAACAGGTTTTCGACGGCCGCAGACTGACTACCTGCTGGATCCAAATTGGGACTTCAATGCCACACCAACCACTCGGCATTACCACTTCAACATCTCGGATATCGAGGTGAATCCGGATGGCGTGTACCGTCCCATGATCCTCATCAATGGCCAGTTCCCAGCGCCGCTGATTGAGTGCAATGAAGGCGATAGACTAATGGTTCACGTTCAAAATAACGGCATCAATGCCACATCACTCCATTGGCACGGTCTGTATCAGAATGGTACGAATTGGATGGATGGGACCATTGGTGTGACCCAATGTCCAATTGCGCCAGGTGGGAACTTTACCTACGATTTCACCATTCGTGGACAATCTGGTACCTACTGGTGAGTTGAATTGATTTCCNTTTTTTTTATTTTTAAAAATCTTTCTACATTATAAGGTTTAGAATTGTAGGAGGTGGAATTTGCTATTTGGGAACAATTGTTAAAAATTGGGTGTTAACCGGTAATAAACTAACGATGGCATAGGTATCATTCTCATCAAGGACTTCAAGCGTCAGATGGACTAACTGGGCCTCTCATAATTCATTCTCCACAAGAGAAGCAAAATCAAAAAATTCAATACTCCACTGATCGAGTCCTCATGTTCCAGGATTACTACCACGATTTAAGTGGTGCATTGCTGCCGCAGTACCTGGCCAACAACCGGGAGAACAACGAGCCTGTTCCCGACGGTGCCTTGATCAATGGTGCAAATGTGTAAGCGCATTGAGTCTCTTAAGAAATATTTAGACCCCTATTTTTCATTTTACTTACGCTCTTAATAGAAGAGATTGTTCTGGCGTTCCTTCTCGAAAATGTGACAACTCGAGCGCCTACATCCCAGCATTCAATCTGGCACCAAACCAGAACCATAGACTCCGGATAATCAACACAGCCGCAATGGCCGAATTCCAGATTCAAATCGATGAACACTATTTTGCTATCACGGAAGTCGATGGCACGGATGTTCTACCATCATATTTCAACCGTCTGAAGATTAACACCGCGCAGCGGTATAGTTTGGTCGTAACAACCAACGTCACCACTGCCGAATCCTTCTGGCTCCGGGCAAGAATGGTAGACGATTGCTTCTCCAACATTTACCCCAACCCCAATCTCATACCCGACATTAATGCCATAATCCAATACCGTGAAGAAGCAGAAACAGCTGTAACAACCCCGCCAACTTCGAAAGATTGGGACATGTCAATAGAGCAGATCTGTAGAGATCTGAACACCACGGATCTCGTGCCCATCCCTGCTGTGCCTGCGCCTCCTCATGCAGACGAGTTCCACTTCGTAGCTGTCAATTTTAAGATCGGGAGCTGGCGACTAAGCAGGGGCTACTTCAACGAGACTTCCTTCCGTCCGGATGTCCATTCGTCGATGTTGGAGCGATTCGTGGATAGCTACGGATCTACGCAGGAGATTCTTTCGGCCGCGCAAAAGGCCTTTCATCATAGGACTGAAAAGGTGCTTCAAATTGAAGGGATTAAAACAGTGGATATTCTGATGCAGAATGTAAATGAAGGGTATGTGCAATAGTCTTTCTTTAATTTTTCTAATGCTGTGGACCCCTTCCTTTTTTTTTCTTGTWAAAAAAAAAGGCAAAGTTGATCTAATTAAAAATACAGAAACCATCCAATTCATCTACACGGTTACAAGTTCTTCATCCTCGGACAAGGCCATGGCTATTTCGATCAATCCACATACGACTCCATCGACGTTGGCAACCCGCTCCGTCGCGACACCGCATCCCTAGAGGGATACGGATGGATGCTAATCCGCATTGTAACAGATAACCCAGGTTTGTGGGCTCTACACTGTAAGATAATCCCCTCCTAGCTGCTGCCCCTTCCAAAACCAGCCAAAAGGTCAGGAGAAGCTAACAATATTTCTACCTCTATAAGGCCATATCTCATGGCATAGTGAAGCCGGTCTGCAAATGCAGCTCCTGACCAGAGGGGATATTGTTGGTTCGTGGACTCTACCTCAGGATCATAGGGATCTTTGCAAGGCTGAGGGGTTGGAGAAGGGGTCTTCACCGAGTGATTCGATTTACTTTGGAAACACGGACTGATGGATTCCGGATTTGGGCTAGTTAAAGTCCAAAAGAGCAGAGATGGTCCAGGGTGAAGCCTCTGCTTCCTACATCTGTTTAAAGATGTAAGCATCAGAAGATGATGCAAAAACAGAACCTAGGAGGAAGTCTCTGAACTTTGAGCATTAAGCATCAAACTTAGAGTATCGGTAGAAGGGCATCGTCCTTCTATACCGGAAAACAAACGAGAATGTGTGGGGTTATAGGACAAAGGATCCATGTCATAAGTCTTAAGGGCGATCGGCTCTACTCTTCAGTTATATAAGAATGCTATGGGGGCTGGAATATTCACGCTGTGTATATAATAACTGGGAAGTTTAGCTCTAGGGCAATCTCAATGTACAATATACGAACTAATGATAGAATCAAAGATGGAGGTAGTTATTATATAAGAAAGAGAGAGGAAGAGAGCCTAACTACTTCTCAGAAAACTTCTCCTGAAATAAACTTAAATACAGGATCTGGGGGCGCGCTATACAAAAATGCCAGTCTCCTAAGTAGTTCTGAAAAGATTAGTGATTAGTTGATATTACGACAGTTCTAGACCGCAATAGCTCTAGTTATTTTTCATTAGATTGATTTTGCTCGTGACCGATTTCATTTAGCTTTTTGGGCCGACTATCCACTTATGGCCTTCGAGACTCAACACCCGTTCGAGGAACGCGTGCTCCGATATTAGAATTGAAGGGGCTCGGACCGAGATCGAAAGAAGAAACTCTCTAATTATAAAGGGACCCTGACCCTGAAATGAGTCAAGTTGAAAGGGTGCTCGATAGATAACATATCTGATAAGATTCATTGAGGAGTTCACTAAGTAAATAAGGGCTACGCATACATATAAGAGCAGATGAAGTGAAGTTTTACCGTTTGCCTGTGGCTTGAGGCCGGATTCAAGTAACTATTATCTCCAAGTTCATGTGATGAAATCTAGGAGTGTCATAAATGTTACACCTTTGAACTGTGATTAATAGGCACGTGAGATTCCGAAACTTAGCGAGGGGTGTTATCTAGGTTATCTATTTATTATATTAATAATCCCCGAATGAGATCCCAAGACATCCGAATTCTTGGACAACTTGACGCATCTTGCTCCCCTTGCTCTCGCACAAAGGACCTCTCGGTTACATTCCAGAGACATACAGAGATAAAGATCAAGTTAATCCCAGCTTGCAGTCATCACATCGCAAAGTTGAGAGAGGAACTACTCTTTCGTAGATTATCTCAAGAGACCCCTAGCTTTGGAGAACAGAGCTCATCATGAGGCCTTTTCTCCCTAGGAGATATTAATGCAGATCATCCAACTTCCTCCTTCCTAAAGGAGTCACTCAATCCCACCCTTCAGGAGCAAATAGCCACATCCAGACCATTACACCCCCAGATCACACCCTACTACGCACCATACCCCAGATCTTTATTGTCGTGGGCCTCTCAAGGCGCTCGTGGCGCCCGGGAGATACCTCGCACCTTTGCGCGGCTACTATAGCTCGTCCGATAGATCCTTGGCTGTTGCATCCTGTAGCGTACAAAGACAGCCTCCATATCAACTACCGCTCTGATAAGCCCCCGACCTGCAGGAGATAAGCCTTGAGATGGCATCTGTGCAGGCTCATAGGTCTTCACCTTCATCTCGTCCGTCTTATGCATCTCGTGTTATAGATTAAGGTCGTGGGATACCGTGTATCCTGCCATGTCTGCCTCTGCCTCACCTTCCAGATTGCTCACACACTCCCGATATGATGCTCTTTGTCTGCATAATTAACTAGGAAGTCTTAGGGAGGGTTGCGAAGAGTAGATCACAGAGATCGGAAGTCTCACTCTAGCTGGCTATGCACGTCCGCTTCGGTGTCACACCAGCCGGCACTATTATGAGCTTTTCAGATGGTTCCTCCGACATTTTTCTTTCATTATTTAACCTTCCTTTTTAAGGTTACATAAAGAGTTTATATCACTTTCCATGTTTTGTCATGCCAGATTATGCCTTATCGAGCATGGTTTATCATGAAGCTAGGAGACTTAAGAAGCGGGATGGGCTACCGAATAATTGGACCCCAAGCAGATCTCGGAGTTCATGATGTAACTAGAAGGTAGGTTGTTATCTCTTCCGTAATACATATCAACATATATAAGCCAGATGATCTTCCTTAGCTGAGGGTCTCGATTCCTTTTTCTTTTCCCAAGAGATCCAATCTCTCCTCTAGCAATCATGAAGTTCTCCATCCTTGCAGCCCTCGGCGGCCTTGCCATTACCACCTTTGCTGTTCCATTCACTCATCCATCTTCCCATATAGTGCATGAGAAGCGCGAAGTGCAGGCTCAGAAATGGACTAAGCGTGATGATATCAAACTCAACCGTGATGCCATCATCCCAATGTCCATCGGGCTGACCCAGCGAAACCTGGATCAAGGTTATGACTTCTTGATGGATGTGTCACATCCAAGCAGTCCTAACTATGGCAAGCATTGGACTATGGAGAAAGTGAGTAGGGTTCTTAGTGTGTATAACTTGTCCGCCTAGCTGACCCATCTAGATTGCGGATACTTTTTCCTCATCAGACGAGACCATCGAGGCTGTGAAAGCTTGGCTGATGGCCTCCGGGATTGCTGATTCCAGAGCCAACCTCTCCAAGGGCCGTAACTGGCTCAAAGTTGATGTAACTGTTGAAGAAGCAGAAGCCCTGCTGCAGACAGAGTACAACATCTACTCCCACACCCAAACTGGAAAGGACCATCTTGCTTGCGAGAGTTACAAGGTTCCTCAACATCTCAGAGAGCACATTGACTTTATTACTCCAACAGTGCATTTTGATGCTATTGTTAAGCCCAAGAAAAAGCGTTCTAATCTGAAAACCAGGGCGTTGAAGAACGTCAAGGCTTCCTCGCATTTAAAGCCTGGTCCAGAGGTTGTCCACCCGGAGGTGACATTTTCCCTGGAGAACTGCGATGAGTATATCACTCCTGATTGTCTTCGTGCATTGTATAATTTTCCAAATGGTTCCCTGTCTTTGTGAGTATTTCTACGTTTCACGCTGGCTATTAGCTTATGGGAGGCAGATCCTCGTATGGTATTGTCGAGTACACTCCAGAGGCTTTCCTTCAGCAAGATATGAATTTATTCTACAGCAACCTTGCCGCAGAGATTCCTGCTGGAACTGCACCAATCACAGATCTAGCTGATGGTGCCATTGTTCAGACCACCAGCCAGAGCTTCAACGACAATGGCGAGGCAGACCTCGATCTTCAGTACGCAATTGCTCTCGGTAAGCCATACATACTTAGGATATCCAGTTCATGTTCTGTTCACAGTTAACCAGAATCCAGTATATCCTCAAAAGGTCACTTTGTACCAAGTGGGTGATACCGTAGAAGGTGCATCTTTCGGCAACTTCCTCGATGCTATTGATGGGTCCTACTGCAGTGGAGACAGCACAGTGTAAGTTCACAGTTTGCTCGTCACTCTCCAAGAAAAGCTATTCTAACGATGCATAGTTATGATGCCCCGTATCCTGATCCCAGCAGGGGAGGGTACAAAGGCGCAGAAAGCTGCGGAACCTTCGCCGCAGCCGCTGTCATCAGCACTTCCTATGGCTACAATGAAGCCGATCTCAGTCCAGCCTATGAGACGCGACAATGCAATGAGTACATGAAGCTCGGTCTAGCAGGGACCACCTTTCTCTTCTCATCAGGTGACTCTGGTGTAGCTGGTGGCGGAGGAGAATGCTGCACACGCGCGAAATGTGCTGGAGGTACCTACAATGGCGGTACCTCAGGATCCTTTAACCCAAGCTTCCCATCTACCTGCCCTTACGTGACAGCCGTTGGCGCCACACAAATCAAGCCAAATACCGCGGTAACGGTTACCTCCCCCGAAGAAGCATGTGAAACGGTTACCTCCCCCGAAGAAGCATGTGAAACGGTTATCTTCTCCGGGGGTGGCTTCTCCAACGTTTTCCCCATCCCATCATACCAATCTTCAGCTATATCCTCCTACTTCACAAACCACCTTCCCACATACACTGCCACGCAGTACAACAACTCGCGGACCGTACGTGGTTATCCAGACGTCTCTGCCAACGGTGCAAACTACGTCGTTGCCGTCGACGACGAGTTGACTCTGGTCTACGGCACCAGTGCTTCGTCGCCCGTGTTCGGAGCCATAATTACGCTGATCAATGAACAGCGCGCCGCTGCTGGGAAGAGCAGTGTTGGGTTTATTAACCCGACGATATATGCTAATCCAAGTGCTTTCAATGACATTACCAGTGGTGGAAATCAGGGTTGTGGGACGGCGGGTTTCACAGCCGTGTCGGGATGGGATCCAGTTACTGGTCTTGGTAAGTCTTTCCCCTTTCTTCCTTGTCCTTTTCTTTCTTTCCTCCTCTCTGTCTTTTGAATGAAGGGTTATTAGAGTAATAGTAAGAAGAAGATTTGAGATGCTAATATTCTTTGATAATAGGCACACCTGACTATGCTGAGTTGTTGAGTGTATTCCTTGCACTTCCATAGGTGCGTGGCTGTGATTGTTGGTGGTTGTAATGATGATTTATAATGATGATGACACGGTGATGAGTAACAATGATGGAGTGCCAAAGGCTTATGAATGATAAAGAATAATGGTCTTAGCATATATCAATAGATAAAGTCACGTTTCAGAAGAAAACTAAGCATAGCATGAATCATTATATTGGTAGATCAAGGATTTGAATCTGCCTTAGTCTATCACTGGGTTTTAAAATATTGATTGTAGACTGTGGATTGTTGACATTGGGGTTAGGTCAGTCTAGCCCCCGATATCAGGGAGCCTCGTATACTGTGCTCGACCCTAGGTAGAGATTGAGAGTAAATACTGTAGTAGCAAGATTTTATCTGGTAACTACACTCCAAAGGTTCTGGAAAAGATTTGAAGGTACTGTACAAAGATAGGTTTAAGAATGTGAGAAGGAGAAACATGCATTGGCTGAATTTGGCCGAGTTCCCGAAAGCATCGTTCAAGAATACTCGTCTCATCAGAATTTAATATCGAATCTGATAATAATCCACTATTAACTTTTGGTTAAAATCTTTGTTGGTCAGGAGGAATATACTTTCCTTTAGCAGTGGCGGCGTTGATTAGCAAGCCTCCTAAGAAAATAGGAGAGCAATCAAGCTTCTCGCCACACTGCCGTGACTACTAGTCGTCGACGCCCCGTCCCCAAACAAACTCACGAGTTCCTGATCAATAATCATCAGTAGGAAACAAAGTTTAAACAACCCACTATCAGCTTATTAAAAACAGAACATTTTCTCCCCCACTTTTAGAGCTGTTATAACTCCTGCACTGCTATAATGATTCAACTGAACCTTATCTCCTTCTATCAAAAGTGCGGGGCAACGTGCGCTTGGCCGCATACAATCTTGAGAAAGCTCCAGGGGTTGATAGATAGCTTTAGGGGTTGATAGATAGCACTTCTGACGGACATGACTGATAAGGGTGATTATGATTATGATTATGATGGGTACATGAAAGGATATGAAGTAGCTGACGCCCCAAATCAGATCGACATTTCAACTCACTGCACAAACCAAAATCCATAACTGTCAGACATGGCACCACCACAGTATCCAAGGCAATATGTCTCGAGACTTGTTCCAAGTTCTCAGTTGATTCTGCTCATCTGCATTGTCGCCACATCTGTTGTGGACTCAGTCGTAAATACACCCCCAACTAACAAACTTCAAGAAAGAAGCAGATGGCGCGTAGAAACTTACGATGTGTTAGTTGCTTGGCTATGACAGCTCCCTCATGGGAAGCTTGAATGTAATGCCTGAATATTATAATTACTTTTCCTTATCGACAGCTACCAAATCTTTAAACACGGCCATCTCATACACTGGAGGCAAGTTTTAAATCCTCACCATATCTCACCCACAAACATGTTGACCTAATCGGATCATCAGGTTCTGTCGCTGCTTTCCCTGCCGGTTTCCTCGTTGACTGGCGAGGGCGGAGGGAGTCAATCTTCTGGTCTTGCATCATTACTCTTATTGGTGCAATTCTCCAAACCTCAGCGGTGAACATTGCCATGTTCATTATTGGTCGTTTCATCATCGGGATGGGTTTGGCAGTAGCTGCAACCGCAACTCCTACTTACGTTGCGGAAACTCTGCCTCCAAAGCATCGTGCATTTGCTTTGGGACTTTATTATTCGTGTTGGGGTGTTGGAACTATGATCGCGTCCGGTATCTGTTATCGTGTGAGTGTTATCTCCAAAAATATTCCTTATATCTGATCCTTGTTAACGCACTGAGGTAGAGTCAATTCGTCACAAGTACTTGGGCCTGGCGGATTCCCAGCTTGATACAGATTGTACCCAGTCTTGCCTGTATATTTATCCTCATATTCGTTCCAGAATCTCCCCGATGGCTTATAAGCAAAGATCGTCACGAAGAAGCCCTCGAGATATTGGCTATTGTAAATAGTGGGGGAGATAAAACTGACCCAGTCGTTCTGCTTCAATATCGTGAGATAGCTGATACCATTGCTTGGGAGAAGACAGATAGACAGCAGCACTCTTTCATGGAAGCCTACGCCAACCCATCCTACAAGAAGCGACTGATCATTGCTCTCTCGTTCTCCGCAATTGTCATGCTCCCGGGAACGAATATCGTTACTTATTACTTTGGAACCATGCTCGAGCAAGCCGGCATCACGAATCCTACCACCCAGCTAGAAATCAACATCATCCTCACAGCCTGGTCATTCCTCATTGCGGTAGTTGCCTCATACTTTGCTGATAGAATTGGAAGGAAGATGCTTTGCAGTCTCAGTCTGCTTGGTCAGATCATCTCTTTCTACATGGTCGGAGGGCTCACAGCCGCTTATGGCACATCGAGCTCCAAATCTGGCATCTACGCTACAATTGCAACGATATTTCTCTATAACGGGGCGTACAGCTTCGGCATAACACCCTTAACAGTCCTTTACCCACCGGAAGTCCTCTCTTATCGCATTCGTGGTATAGGAATGGGACTATATACAATGACAACAAAACTCTGCGGGCTATTTGTTACTATGGTCTTCCCATTTGCGTTGGATGCGATTGGCTGGAAGACATACATCATCAATGCTAGCTTTGATATTTTGATGATGGTGTTTGTGATGTGGTATTGGGTAGAAACGATGGGTTTGACGCTAGAGGAAGTGGATGTTAGGTTTGATGGTGTGAAGCATTCCAGTGTGCCAGATCTGCAGGAGTTGAAGATGGGCAAAGTGGATATTGTGATTGAGGGGTTGGCCGTAAATGAGCAACATATTACGATCCAGGGAGAGAAGATGTCATAAATTGACGGTTTGTGAAGACGATTAAACAGATTCCGCGCAAGCAGAGACCTGTATTAAAGATGAATATAAGTATACTTGAACATCATGCTTTCAGATATTTGTTTAGAGAGGAGAATTCATAGACCTTGATATAACATATATCTCACTATTATCATACCTGTACATTACGATTATATTTGATCATCCTACGCCGAATCACTCTACTCCTTCTGACTACCTATTCAAAGTTTAACAACCATATCTAACACGAATTAAAAGGCACATCGGAAAGCTGTAAATTAAAATTGCCTTCTTTATTTCAAATATCTAAGCATCACTATCTGCTACACAAAAAATAAATCTTAAGGCTCAAGCCTTCGTAGCAGTAAGAATATTAGCATAATTATTCATCGTATTCATAACCCTCCACTCGCCAGCATTAACCTTTTCATATTTAGCCCCTTCCTCACCATCAGCCACAATGGGATCAATATCAACATCTGCACTCGGATGTACAAAGAACGCTGTCGAATACCTTGCTGGTAACATACCACTCTCCCCAATCATCCCCATATCCTTAAGTTGCTCCTCACTCCACCTCGGACTCGTAACCCTATGCAGAGTACTTCTGAGCCTATCATTCGACAGCCTCTGCAGCAAATCTGCAACATTAATAACGCAAGTCCCGCGAATAGGAGTGGCTGGAACAAACGCGTTGGTATGGAAGGGATCTACTTCGAGGCCGCCAACGCTGTCTTGGAAGAGGAGCGTACAGAGTCCGAAGTCTGTGTGTGGGATTATACGCGCGTGCCCTTCGCTTTCAATGATGTCGCGCGATATGGGCATGTAATGGAGCAGGCGGAGCTGTGGGTCCGCGCATTGGAGAGCGGAGGTAAAGTACTCTAAGTCAAGGTCCATGACTAGGGCGAGGGCACGCAAGACATCGACTGAGAGATTGTAACATTTCTAAGTTGGTTGGTGAGTGAGGACTTCTTGGTTATTGTTGTCTCAGGGGAAGGCGTGTAATTAAGGGAAGTGTATGTGTTTATATAAATTCAATACTAGTCGATAATAACGGAAAAGGATTGAAATTTTCCTCACTTGGTAAAATGAATCCATGAATTCACGGAAACCCTTAAGTTCTATCTCCGAAGGGCAAAGTTTATTCTCAAATCTTCTATGCTCATAACACTAAACATTGTAAGTGCCAACTCCCCTAATAATCCCAAGTAAGAGACTCACCTCCTTATGATCAATACCTCCATTAGCTTCAGCGCCATCGGGCGTATATCCCTGATTGACTTCAGCTGAAGATAAGGTGTTCTTAAGCTTTCTTTCTAGTGGAAGATCGAAATATTTCTTAGACTTATGTAACATTAGAAACTGAGTACACTAAATATATAAATCAAGGAAAAGAGAAGCGGTACCATGGCGAACATCTCGTCGATTTCCTCAGCTGAAATTCCAAAGTCTTGTAGATACACCCAGCCATAAGTATGAAACGCATTATAGAGCTTCTGAGCAACAACACGTTTCTCCGCTTCAGCTCCAGTGCGGAAGTCTTGGAAGGAGATGATGGGAAAGCTAGTTGAGATCATGATTTATATATATATTCTAAGATGATGAGAGAACCACTTAATTGTTCTAGAAACGAAAATCTGAGGATGTTTTGATATTAATATACATAACATAATCATAAACAGGTGTTAGGTTCTCACCGTATATCCCTGGTGCAGGTAATTAGTTACTGTAACACTCTTAACGCTCACTATCTAGATAACCCACCTTTCAATCTTCCTTATCAACCAATATCATGGGCCCCATTCTCCCCCACTTCTAAGTTTCCCCACTATGAATAAATGCAACTGTGCCCACTTTTAACCGTTATTAAACCGGTCTTCCCGTTAGAGAATCTGACTAATCCTACTGTAGGAGTTATTTGTGATTTTACCTTATTCATTTTATATATATAACATCTGAATCGATAGCTTAGTACAACGAAATTCAACATATACGAAAATCTGATTAGTTAGTAAAAAAGCAAAGTGCACGCATCTCAACCTTATATTTAAGCGGCACGGTTATTTCTTAAAGCAGCCACGCACTACAATGCTTGCTACACAATCACTAATAGCAAGGCGCTAATATTCATAAGAAAGGGCAAAATTACTGAAGGGAGGTATATTTACTTGGCTGTGAAATTTGTCGACGATATAAAAGGCTCTTTACGAGAATACTTGTCACATACGACCATAGACTGAGGAATACTGGGCATCCCGTCCGCTCTGCCATACATAAGCCTCAGATCGGGAGATCAGTAGTTGGGTCGGTGACGACCAGCGAATACCTTCTGTTGTATGTTTTTGACTTTTTGCYTTTTTTTTTTGCTGCTGTCTTACATTCTTTTGGTCAGTGGGTGATGTAGAGAGAAACGGGAAGCCCAAATTCGATCGATATTGTAAAGAGGTACATGATCTTTTTGTTTCGGAGTTGAGCTGGGAAGAAATTAAAAGAATGAATAGTATTGAAGTAATATTGTTCATAATAAGTTCATATCATGTTCAGTAGCGCTACAAACTACAAGCCGTCGCAAAGAAGTGCAGTGGTCTGGAAATCACAGGAGAAGACCGACCAGTGGTCTGTCAATTATATCCAGCTTAATCGTCATATGTAAACGCAATACAATAATGCTTTTTGTTTTCTATTCCTAAATTCCCACCTCCAGTACAATCAATGCCTCAAAACATTTATCCCAAAAAAAAATAGATATACATAAAAGTAATTCCAGCGCCTAACCGGCCAATTTTCCATTATCCCTTTTTGTTTAGACTATCGGGAAGAAAACATATATATTTACATCCTCACAAGCTTCCTCTTAGAAACGAATCCACAGCCAGTCTTACCAGCTTGCGTTTGAGCTCCAACGCCAGAGCAAATACCAGAGGGGCCGGCACAGCAACCACTGGCGCAGTCGGCGTTTGAGAGACATTGACCTCCGATGAACTGTCCGCCAGCATTATTACCAACATTCTTATCTCCAGCAGGGTCGAAGGGAGGTCCACCCGCCGTTGCTGTACCTGCAACCGGAGCTGCTGAAGCGACATTGACGGCGGCAGATGTTGCAGCAGATGGTGCTGCAGCGGGTGAGCTTGCTACTGCTGCACCGTTGAGTGCAGGGCTCACAAATCCACAGCCGGTCTTGCCAGCTTGAGTTTGGGCCCCAACACCAGAGCAGATACCAGAGGGGCCGGCACAGCAACCACTGGCACAGTCAGCATCTGAGAGACATTGGCCTCCAATGAACTGTCCGCCAGCATTATTTCCGACGTTTTTAACCCCGGCAGGATCGAATGCCGGTCCGCCGTTGGCATTGTCCGTTGGAATTGCACCTGTTGCTGCAACAGCAGGGGAAGCAGGAGGCGCAGCTGAAGTATTGGCAGAGCCAAAGCCACAGCCTGTCTTCCCGTTTTGGAACTGAGCACCTGGGCCAGAGCAAATACCAGTGGGATTGGCACAGCAGCCGCTGCCACAGTCGGCGTCAGAGAGACATTGGCCTCCGATAAATTGTCCACCAGCATTGTTACCGACGTTCTTTGTACCGGCAGGGTCGAAAGGAGGGACAGCGACAGCAGCGATGAGGCTGGGTGCTGCGAGGAGCAGGGCGACGAGCGAAAAGCTAGTGGTCTTCATTTTGAAGTGATAAAAGAGTGGTAAGATCGTGTTGTTAAACGGATATAAAATGGATCTTTTTGAATACGAAAACAAGGAGCGTTTATGTTGATTCTGGAATTGCAAATTAAGAACCTGCCGGAGGAATATGGAGAGAAGTGAAGAATTCGTATCAAACGAATCTGTAGTGAGGCAAAGAAAGCAAAATTGAAACGAAAGGAGGATGAGTAAGAAAGTGAATTGGGATGGAGGAGAGAGAAGGAAAAGGTTCATTGAGGGAACAAAACAGCCCTACTTATATCTTTGAGCATACAGCACAGGTCAACGTCTGCAGAAGGCGAATTATCTCGGTCGGCGCATACTCGAGGGTGTTGAAACTTTGGATGTATGTGACAAAGCCCCTGTTTCCACACCTCCACAACGTCCGAACTGATCAGTGGGCCGGGAGGCTTAACCTTGATCCAATGAGGACTCGAGACGATGAATACCATTGTACTGTAAGAAAGCCTCGGAGAATATGCTGGGACGGGCTATATTACTCTGGGGAAATCTTAAGAGGCAGATCTCGTCGGGGGTCGTAGCCTCAGGGGATCTCGGCTCCTGAGGCTTGGGATTGTATCACTAACAACACCGACTGCGGGATCCCGAAACCACCAGTGTGATCTGCAGGATTTTCTGGTGGTCGAACGAACGGAGATTTGCGGTGATGGCGCCACTTGGGACAAAACGGTTTTCATGCTAACACATCATGAATATTCCATTGTTTCATTGTTCCGTTTTGCGGGCGAGCAAAGGAAAGAGGAAGAGAGGTCTGATGAACACGCAGTGAGGCCTCAGGCTCGCAAAATGCACTCTGAGGCTCCTTCACTCCTAGTGGCTCTCTCAACCTTTCTAATTTTGCTGCACAAAATATCTGCAGCTGCGCAATACCCAGAACCACAGTCTTACAAACCAAATAAGCTTGCCATCATTTTACTTACCCTTTCTTTTCTCAATTGGATTCACATTAGATAATAGCTTGTTTGAAACCCTCGGCCGCTTGCTCAAGTCCATCCCCATTCTCCGTTTTCCTGTATCGAATTGGGCCTGGTGCAAAACACCGACCTCCTGTTGCGGTTTCGGTTTCAACGCCCCGGCTGCTCCTTCCTCCCTTACTCGGCCGCGCCACGGGCCTTCATCTGATGGGACTGTGCGCATTGAACAGATCACCCGTGATGTGCGGATAGAACATTCTGCGCATTGTTGAATCCGATTTTGATCTGAAGAACCAAGGTAACGTTACGGATATACAAGTGCACGTTCATTTCCAAAGCGTTCGCATGAAAGAGAAGATGAGATGTTCTAGGTTTTAGTAAGAATTCTAGACCTAGTTAAGGGTCGAGGCGTCAGCCAGATCCCAACTCAAACCACCATCTCCACTACCGGAAGATTATTTTTTTCTTAATTGAGTTGCTGTTTTACTGTATTCCTGTACCAGGAATAATTCAAATACTTTGAAAGCATAGATTTTGCTTGAAATTTTAATATATTCATTTTCACTTTCTTCGGGTCCGAAAGAAATCTTACGCCCATTAAATTAGAATTATGTGAAACCGTGCTTAGCGCAGTCAGTCCGTTAGAACAACCTACGCTCTGGTTTCAGTACTTTCCCCTCTATCAACTATTACCTTCCTGTAAGTAGACAGCAGGTCTCTTCTAATTAGGTTCAACACAATAGCGCTATTGTTGTAAGCTTCTCGTCGGAAAGCCCAGATACCAGTACACTAAAAAGGAGAGGGACCAATGTCATAGCTCTCTCCCTTGCCTCTTCCTTCCTCCCCAGAGTTCTTGATTCCGCTACTATACTATTAACAATTAAGCCAAAAATACTTCCTTCAATTTAAATTGAAATCTTAGTTTAAGTTATCTGATTAGTAAATAGTCCTAAAGGATATTTTCGAAGCCAAAATGAGGGCAATTCTTAATTCAAATTGATGCAATATATACAAATTGCATTCTCATAAGTTTACCTCTGTGGTATATAATGAACCTCCCTTTCTCTACTTATCTCCAATTATCTTTAATTTCTCTTTAATTTCTCCATCTCAATACTAATACTAGCTTATGTTCATATTGAATCTAGCCAACTTCCAGCTTCTGGAACCACTCAAATCCCACGACCATAGCACGGGGAGCATTTTCCCATGCAGGTCATCATGCTTGGGCAAGACTAGAGCTGCATCTTGTCTAGATCGTAAACTGCATGAAGTCTACAATGCACATCCGGAAATCCCTTACGGCAAGGAAAACCCCAAGTTTTTAGATGAGACTGAAACTGCGCTAGCAATCTAGATCTAACGGTTTCTGTTCCTGAATATGTACATAACATATTCTCGTTACGTCGAAGTAGTGCATAATTGGAACGAGATAATTCTTTTCTTTGTCATTTCCTTATGGATCCCACATTGGTAATGTTACGATTTTTTTACTAAGCTCTGGTATTTGCGTAAGCATAGTGAGATTACAAGGCTTAGATGTAATGTAAGTTAATCCTGTTATCCCTTTAGTTAATCAATATCCCCATCATTGAGAATTCACTGTCTTTGAGTATTCACACCTACAAAAATAGCACATGTGATCAGCTTCACTAGCACTAGCGACCATTCAAACTACTACCTTCTATATAACCCCGAATAAGCAACTTGTCTACTAAGAACAACAAAACGCGTCGTTGTGGCAGAACGGTCAGGTCAAATTGTTCTAAGAGCTGGTCCGGGAAATAAATCTAATGTAATGATGTGCTTGTCACTGACATTAGTAGAGATGTAGAGCATAATGTAGGGCTCGAACTCTTTTATTATTCGTTTTTCTTTTCTTTTTCTTTCTCTAAAATATATCATCTGATTTAAAATAGTGAACAATAAAACTATCCAAGTCCTGTACACATATTGAGACGCGTCTTACTGCCTTATTTTCTACATCAACCACATCTTAACTATCAGACCTCTCATTTTATATCTGAATACTTAAAACACTCTCCCCTCGTCACTATATATCAATCAAAAGTTGTCTCTATATTCTTTTATGCCACGTTTTGCGGCGCTTAAAGTCAAACTGAAGTTAAGAAGAGATGATACTTTTATTTATTTAAAGATTAGCACACTTAATAAACCTATAACTTGGATAGANTTTTTTGAAAGAGGCATTCGCTACTAGGCGTACTTCGTAGCCATTAGCGTTGCAAACCCAACATAGGAAGTATATAGAAATAAAAATGATCTAGGCAACACTCTAACCACGCAAGGTTACACAATGTCACGAGGAAGACTTGTATGACACGGCGCAAAATACTTACCTACGATGTTACCCTTGGTATTTACAATTTCTCGGCTGCAATTGCTTCATTGGGAGTTGTTCTGGTTCCCGCTTTAATGCCAGTGGCGTAACTCAGCCTCACGACTATTATCATCAACCTCATTTCCTTAACTTTATCCTAAACATGTATACAATATCAAATATATCTCATCTAAATATCTCTATCAACGATAACAAGTATCAATTAACCATTCGCGAGCTCTCAAAAAAATACAGGACAGCAAATATAAATCCCAATATCATCACCTTATAGCTACTTCATTTTTATCTCGCACGAGGCTGTGACTGGGCCCCAGAGTCTCAAGCTTCAATATCTACTCATATATCTCATTTTAACTATATGATGCAGAATCTTGTTTATTAAGACTGCTGCTCTTATAAATACTTGGTAACTGACAAATCAACGGCCAATATGGGAACCGAAGCCTTTTCATATGCAGCTCTAGAGGACAATTCGCAAGGGATCCGACTAATCCGTGCCACAGGGCCACCATTTAACATCCTAGACCCTGAGACACACCTAGATATCGAATTACATCACTTTTCCCTCCAAAATGCCCCTCCCTACTTCGCCATCTCATATGTTTGGGGAGATCCATCCGTGTCATATCAGATCACCTGCAACGGAAAATTTACCACCATTACGAATAGTCTTGCGGCTGCTCTGTCAAGTATACTCTGGGAAGGAGTCCCGGAGCATAAGGAACAAGATAATATATATCTGTGGGCGGACGCCCTGTGTATCAACCAGAATGATCTCGAAGAGAAAGCCGCTCAGGTTAACATCATGTGGGATATTTACAGCAAGGCAAAAGCCGTGCTGGCATACATTGGAGACTGTGCAAGCGGTGATCCTGGTAGAGAATTCATGATGTTGATAAGTGCCGGAGCTTATCTTCTGGCTGAATATCCAGCTAAGCCCGGAACCTCAGAGGTATCTTTGCCTCCTATACCATTGGATATGCACGTTCCATTCTGGTCATTGCCATTCTTTGGTCGTGGCTGGATAACACAGGAAGTGGCGCTTGCAGATAACATTTTGTGCTATTATGGAACGGGCTCGAATACATTTAGGTTCAACGCCAGCAACATATTCCGATTGCTTCAACATCAACTACAGAGAGGAGCACCGTCTGAAGAGGATGATGGGGCGAACAACCGGATGATTCGAGCGCTTCATATCCACACTTGGGCCATGTTTGGAACACATGCTGTCCAGGTAGACATGTGGAATAGGTTGAGAACGGAGAGAAAGGCTGGTGTCCAATCATTTGACCTAATCGATCTTCTACAGATGAATCGACATGCAGTAACATCAGACTCGAGAGACAAGGTCTATTGCATAAGAAGCCTCCTTAACGAAGAGGATCGAGCAGCTATACGAGTAGATTATTCCAAGTCCAACACAACCACACAAGTGTTTACGGACACTGCAAAATATTGTCTTGAGAGCGGTCGTGGGATGCAGCTCCTTGAATGCGCAGGACTGCAGCCAGACTTGTCAGCTGACACCACATCAAATATTCCTATCATACTTTCGACGAATCTCTCAGAGCCAGAAATCATCCCGGGCCTTCCATCTTGGGTCCCCAACTTCACCTTCGTGTCCGCATCGCCATTTGACTCCCGGCTTTATGAATGCGGAGGATCCGATCAGCCGACCATCACCCTGAATCCTGAGGATGATAATAAAATCATAGTCCGCGGCGTTATACTTGACGAGATTGGTGCGATTGGACCTCGATGCCACTATCCCAGCGATGCTATCTACATTCCTCCGTTGCTACAGGTAGACTGGGCTCAATACTTACTAGGCAACGAACTCATTGAGGATTCTCTAGAATCGTTGATCATAATCGAAAAATATGTCAGGCAACTCTGTAGGGAATATCTTCTTCGACTAAAGAAAACAGTGCCGTCTGATGAGGATGTTGCGAGGATGGCCTTGAGGATCTTGACTGCAGACCGTGGTTGGCGAAATGGGCGTAGTGCTCTTCAAAGTCGAGCTGATTACGATGCATTTCGCCAGAAATATTACGAATCTAGGGATTCAATGGATTCTGACAGCAGCAGCAGTAGTGGCTCGGAGCCCAGGCAGGCTTTTCTTCGAAGACTTGTTCGGCAAACCTCAGTCCTGTTGAAGAGATGGCTCAGAAAGCTGAAATCTATAAAGATATCTAAGAAGCAGCACCACCACGTCGTTACAGGGGATGCACAAGCTTTTAGGTTAGTTGCGCAATACACTCAACGTGGAAGGGCGGTGGGTGTCTCAAAGGGAGGAATGCTAGGGGTTTTCCCCAATAACACGGATGAGGGAGATGTTATAGCTGTTTTGCAGGGTGCGAATCTCCCTTTTATCCTCCGTCCGGCTCCGAACAACGAGTTTCAAATAGTTGGTTCTTGTTATGTGGATATGATCATGGATGGGGAGTTCCTTATACTTATGGAGAAACAAAGGGGATCTGCAGAGCCATGGGCTAGACCATTTGAAGATTTGGTTATAATATAATGGATATCGATTTTATAGTATTGCTGGTTAAGCATACAAGATAATAAGCTATTTCTTTTTGGAAAGGGAAGGGGGTTTCAGCTTAATGTAAAAGTGGAGTTGCAACTCTGAATTATATAGTATTTAGTATTTAACAGGCTCTAGCTCCATAGTCTCCAAACAGCTTTCTTTAGTTTTAAGTAAACTAGATTTATTATTGGTCAATGATATGTGCATATTTGCTTACAGTACCCCGCCATCCCAGCACCTACCAAAAGCAACCACGAAAATCAGACTCCAATCTCATCCTCGCAGGTTCCGTCTTAGTCTCTAGACGCGAGCTGCTGCTGCTATAACCTGAGCTGAGGGTGAGCACATCTAAGCCCAGGGTGAGCGTATTCGGTCTATTTAGAGTATTCTCTATAACCTAGAAAGTTTTCGTAAATTTCTAAGATATTCTTTTGCTGTTCAGACAGGTGAAGTAGGCGTTTGGCTGGTGACATCAGGCGGCACACTACAGTAATAAAATTAGAGTGATCAAATTGGATATCATCAAGCACGCCTAAGACTTACAATCATCGCACTAAGACAGAAAAAAATGCACTCAGGCCGCTACTCCTTCCTCGTCGCCAGAACCAGTCTGTACATTGGTCCATAAGTCTACGAGAGAGAGAGAGCCCGGGTGGAAGCATGAGCCCTAGCACATATTCCTAGTTCATCATCTTGTAGACACTCGAAAACCAACACTCTGAGCGCGTTAGTGATTGCAGTTGTCGCTGGATCTCTTGCTTCCCTGATGTGTTCTCCTCTGAAAATTTTCCAATAGTAGATTCTTCTAAGATTTTCCAATAACAGCTCAGCACTTCTTCTAGGGTGGATAGTAGTTGCCATTCTCCGCCGAGAACAGCCGCTTGATCTCTTCACTGCCACTCTTCATCGCATGGTCCAAAACAGTTTCACCTCCTGCGGCCGTCGCGTTCACATCAGCTCCATAACTCAATAAAACCTTGACCACTTTTGCATCTTCCCGGCCCACGGCCATGAAGAGCGCAGTCGGATACCCACTCGGCGACAAGTCGACCTTGGCACCTTTCTCCAATAGTAATTGCATCAGGTTCGTATCTCCTTTGGCAGCAGCGCTGTACAAAGGCATCTGTCCTCCGGTGGGCTTCGAATTCGGGTCGGCACCGTGATCCAGAAGCAGTCTTACTGCATTCAGATTGCCACGATCGACAGCGACGCTGAGTGAGTTGCCAGTTTTTGCGTTGGCACCAAACTCGAGCAGGACCTTTGCAGTTTCGAGATCCTCCCGGTGTATCGCCATGTATAACGCACTGGGAAATCCAGGCGGCGACTCGTCCACGTTCGCACCTTTTTCCAAGAGCAGTCGCAGCAACGCCAAATCTCCCTTGCTGGCCACGAGAAACAGTGGCGACTGTCCACCTAGAGGCTTCATGTTCACATCGGCCCCATTCTCCAACAAAAGGCGTATCATGTCAGAATCACCACGTGAGATGGCTGAACCGAGAGCAGTTTCGCTCATGGTAGGGGTAGCATTAACATCGGCGCGTTTGGTAATCAGGGCTCGTACGGTCTCGACGTCGCCTTGCGACGCAGCAAGATGGACACATGGCTGTCCGGTCCAAGGTCGCTGGTTCGAATCAGCCCCATGGTTGAGGAGGAGGTGGACGACGGTGGAATCACGCCTCTGGATGGCATAGTATAATGCAGAATGTCCTCCCGTATTCGCATAATTGGGATCCGCCCCGTAGGCAAGAAGAAGGTTTAATACTGGAACGTCACCACGCCCGGCCGCGTCAAAGAGAGGTGAAGATCCGGTCCAGTTCTTGTGGTTGGGATTGGCACCATACTTCAACAGAATGGCGAGTGTCTGCACATCGCCTTGCGAGGCGACCAGGTAAGTAGTCGAAGGTTTCGTGTCTACCTTTGCACCATGCTGGAGGAGAAGATCGACAACTGAAAGATGTTTGTTGGCTGCCGCATCATATATGGCGGGCGAGCCACTGTAGGGTTGGATGTCAGGGTCAGCACCTTGCAAGAGGAGACCCTCGACGACTTTGAAATCACCTCTGGCAGCAGCTTTGGCGAGAATCGTTCCTCCAAATGTCGAGTGTGAATCGAGATCCTTGCGCTTGGAAGACGATGGGGGTGGAGTTTTTGCGATGACTAACAGACCTCGGGGTTCGAAGAATCCAGCGTTCCACTCTTTAACTACCTTGTGAACGTTTGACCGGCGTGAATAGTCTTTCTCGAGGTCGCCATCCTTGGGCCCTGTCGTAGAATTTGATGGCCCTGGATTAACAAGGTCATTAGTCTTTTCGTTGGATGGGTCAAGTGACCACTTCTCGTCTCTCCCATATATTGTGTCTCGTTTCTGATTATTCCCCGTCAAGACATGGGCCGGGAAGAGGTGATTGCGAAAGGTGAACCAGTCCTGCTCATCAACGCCGCGCTCAGAGAATATTGGTGGGAATTGGATTTCGTCTGGGCTAGAGTCAGGTTGGAGCACTATTCGATGCGAGATGATTCTACTTGGAGGGGGTCCGTATGGAGGTCTCGACACAAAATAAGGATTTGCTCCTAGCGACGATGCGCTCAAGTCATTGCTTTCTTGCGGTAGGTGATTATCGTCAGGGAACTGATGTACTGCAAGTATAGACGTGGAGTCTATGGTAGACGAGTAATTATATTCTGGAGCCAAACCTGCTGGCTCTATTGAAGTTTGACTTGATGTATGGTCAGGGTTGTGAGGGGAATACGGTGGTGGTGGAGGTTGGTCGTCCATGCTCGAATGTGTTTCTTTTAAGGCAGCCTAGCCCGGATCTCCTACTTAGTGGAATGAGATTAAAGAAAAATAAATGAAGCCGTTTGACCAAGATGGAGTTGAAGGGAAAAAAGGAGTTCAAGATATCCAGTGGCTGCCCCTCGAGAATTATAATATTTGGGAATTTGACGAGTAACAAAAGTATGTTATAGAAGATGACGACTGATCTGACGCGTCTCAGCTTATCATTATTCTGCCCTCAATTCCAAGCATAAATAAGGCATAAATAAGGCTAAAACAAGGTATTCTCAATGGGGAAGTTGAATTTCGCATCTCAGGCATAACATACAAGTCAGGCAGACATCACTTGACACAACGGTCGTTAACACCTGAGGCGGGCGCTTAAAAGAGGTCATCCACGCGGACAAGTGAAAAAGGTGCTGCTAATTCCTAAAATAGTATATACGCATATAATTTTACATTTTATATTTTACAAATAAATATAATATAATCTTAATGTATTAATATCTTA
>NCSJ02000332.1:0-45432 GCA_002812745.2 Scytalidium lignicola
CGATGCGGTCGGCGAGCTGGGGCGTGTGGATGCGCTGGATCCANGGGCGCCCGACTATGGTAAGTTTATCCACTCTTTTTCTCTTTGCTTCTCATTCTTTTTATCTATTATTTTATTTATTTATTTCTTATTTCTTTGCTTCGTTTTATTCCCGGGTTTTGTATCCGGTTTCTGTCTGTCTCTGGGTGTGTGTAACAAAGGAGGAGATACTCGATATACTACCGTATAATATGATATACAGAAAAGACAAGCAGCTTCCCAGAAAGAAAGAAACACCAATAGACGCTGCTCACATCCTGTCAAATAATATTCTTTCTTTTCTCTGCTTTTGCCACACATATGTTTCTATTTCTCTACTTAATCACACTTCCTATTGCTCGTCATGATCATTCCTATCCAACGCACCACTTCCCTTCCACGCGCCCCTTGAACTCTCTCTCTAGCCACTAATAATAAAACTAATAATAATCTTTGCTCTCCCCAATAGGCTCCCCCTTCACCCTCTCCCAGGCCCAATCCTTCATCTCCGCCTNCCCCCGTCGGCGCCCGCATCACCTTCCACAACCTCCACCCCCAGACCTACCTCGCCACCTACACCGGCCCCGCATACGACTACATCGTTCTCTCCCACTGCATCTGGTACTTCGAATCGCCTTCCATCCTCGGCGCCATCGTCGCCGCCCTAACACCGCACTGCAAGGTCCTCTGCGTCGCTGAGTGGTCCCTGCGATCCCTCAAGGTCAATTCCCAGGCTCATGTCTTGACGGCGCTGTTGCTTAGCTTGCTGGAAGCTAAGAGGAAGGTGCCTGGTGGCGGCAACGTCCGCACCGTGCTGAGTCCGGCGCAGATCTGCAGCATCGTGGAGGGGCAGAGTGGTGGTGATGGGTCGTTGAAGCTGGAGAAGGAGGTGGTCAGGGAGTCGAATGAGGGGTTGTTGGATGGGTATTGGGAGGTGAGTGACTTGCTGAGGACGAGAGACAAGGTGCTGGCTGAGTTGAAGGGAGACGTCGGGCTTAATGAGAAAGAGGTTATGGCGTTGAGTGGTGTTTTCGATGCTGTGAAGGCGAATGTTGAGGGGTTGGAGGGGGGAGTTAAGGGGGTCAAGAGTATGGATGTTTGGGTTGCAAGGTTTAGTCATGGCGTTTAAGTTTATTATCTTTTGATTTCTACTTTTTTTCTTCTTCTTTTCCCCCNTTTTTTCATCTTCTGTTTTCTTTGCCCTTTGTCGTCTACTTATTGTGGATGGAGTACCGCAGGTGTATCATGGGTGCAATGCAAGATCATGCAGAATCGAGTAGTGCTGCAAATAGAACATAGGACACAGACAACACGTTTTTACTATTCCTTCCCATAAAAGAAATAGTTCTAGGGCAAAGTAAGCTTGCATGCATTCATAACCATAAATCAATGCATTATTCACGCCACACTCTTTAGAGTCTTGGAAGACTTACATACCGTAACGACAAAACTAAGCTTATATCAGCAATCACCAACCCGGTATGTATAACAATAGATTTAAACAGCACATTTTCCTCTTTGCGTTGCTACCTTTATTCGAGAAAAAGGTACTTCTGTAGCAATCTATGTTTTCAATGAATAGTAATCGCTATTCTAGTGTCCACTGCTGCCCGGTATTTCTTAGAAATCCTACAAACTATCCTTCCCTGTCATCAATATACCTCTAAACCAAAACATACATCAAATCAATCTAAATGCTGATCCTGAACACCATTCACTGGCACTTCTATCCCCGCAACATACGGCACCTTCCTATCCACCTTCGCCGTCGACTTCAGAAGCTCATTCTGAATACTTGCCTTCCTCTCCGCCATCTTCTCCCTTAACTCCTCATACTGCAGCTTCCACTTATCATTATGCCCCTTCAATGGCTCCCCGCCGGCTTTTACGATCCATGGATTAATCGATCCAAATAACTCATCCACATACTCCGCGTCCTTCCCCATCAGACTGTGGAATATTCTACCGCTTCCCTTCGCTTTCACTCGTGCCTCGTATTCCGTTCGCATCTCTTGCTCTATAGGTAGTGGGGCTTTACCTGAGAAAATTGCAGCTAGGGCCGTGGCTTGGAAGTCAAAGAGGCTGAAAGTTGCGGTGTAATATGGGACACCGATGAACGCTAGTGTTGGGTCGGGGATGTAGAATATATCCTTGTGCAGGTTGTGGGTTTGTTGGCCGTCTGTTACTAGGATATTAGGATCGGTGGTGGTGTTGGAGAGGAGATCGTTGTGGTATCTTGGGAGTGGGTGGAGGAAGGGATAGGTCATGTGGTAACCTGTACAGACGATTACATTGTCAATTTCTGTTATGATAGTACCGTCGTGGAGGGTTACGCTGCCAGGGATGGAGTCCGTGGGGTTGATAGATGTATTTGAATCGGATGAAAACGATGCGATTTCTCCGACGCGTTTTGCGTTTGGTGGAAGCATTGACGCTGGGTGGTCGAAGAGGCCATTGCGGGTTGATTGATATGTCTGTTTTGATATGCCCTCGAGTTCCTTGGCGATGTCGGATGAGGAGGTGCTGCCTCCTATTAAAAGGATTGTCTAGAATTCAGAAATCCCTGATTAGAGGCGTGTCTACTAGTTATTTGAATAGAGCGAGTAATAACCATACGAATTTCATACCTTGTCTTTGTATGGCTTCGGACTTCTATATCGTTTTGAATGCTGAATTCTATCCGGCCATGTCTTCTTCCACTCTGCCAGACCAGGAATATCTGGAACATGGGGAGCATGATAGTGACCTGATGCAATAACCACCGCATCGAATTCCTGTTCCATCCAATAGTCAGAGTCTTATCGCAACAGACCAATTAAACTGCATACTAACCCAATCTTTAACAGTAGCCGTCTTTTGATTCTCTTCCAAAGTTGAAGTCCTCACATGCCATTTTCCCTTGGCTCCTCCATTTTCATTCTTCTTCTCTACTAGATCAACTTTTGTGTTAAACAATGTAATATCATTAACACCAGTCTTGGAAGCCGTGTCTTGGATATACGACGCTAGAACATTATGCTTGCTGATCTGCTCGGTCCCAGGTTTCCATGAGTTAAGTGACAATTCCATGAGACCCGTAGGAACATTATTTTGGAGACCTTCGTAACAGGGTCTGGGTGCAATGAGT
This sequence comes from Scytalidium lignicola, assembly GCA_002812745.2. Taxonomy (NCBI): domain Eukaryota; kingdom Fungi; phylum Ascomycota; class Leotiomycetes; genus Scytalidium; species Scytalidium lignicola. The sequence continues at coordinate 3,146 of NCSJ02000332.1, forward strand.
TAGTTCTTCTATTAATTGGTTGAGGTGAGAGAGGAAGGGAGCAGGCTGTGATGGAACAAAAAACGAACCCCGGGGGAGCGTGGAGAATGGCAGGATCATCCTGCTCCTCTTTGTCAATTTCAACACCGCTGTCCACGCTTTTGGAGTCGCTATCATCAACTTCATCGGCCTTTACCTTAAAGTATGCCGTCTCGGCTACAGATGGGGTGACTGAGGGATACGTCGGTTCTGGAGGACGTCTTGGATCGAAAACCCTGTCCAAGTGGTTTATTGTCAGCATATACATAGCTTGTAAACTATTCCGACAAGAAGGTGAATTGATTCGTACCATACTCCCCCAACTTTAGCAGTTCTTTCAAAAACGGTGACATCTAGACCGGATGCTTTCAGATGTGCAGCTGAGGCAACTCCAGACACCCCGGCACCAATTACAGCAACTCTTTTGACATCCAAAGACATTTCTCTGAAATTATTGACAGTATTTTATATATTGTATTATATTTTATATTTAACAAAACTGCAAGTAAAGATCTGACAAAACTTATTTCTAAACAATTGGGCAAGAGACAACACGGAATAAAGTAAGAGAACTCGATGGTGGTACGAAACCTCAGGGAACATTTGAAATCCCCATTTATCTCATGACAAATCCATCATATATAAGACGACTTTCCCTGGCTTATCACAATGGCTGCAGGGAAAACAAAAGCACGACATTTGGAATGATAAGGAGTCAATTTCTCGCTTTACTCCCCAGGAAAGACGGATTCGCGAGATATGCACGAGATGGTGTGCTTCCCTTTGCCCCGCACTAAAGTTTCAGCCGCCTCATTGGATATTGACTGACATAATATTGAAGGAAAAGGAGGTGAGGATATTAGATAAGCTGATATTCAATTGTACTTGAAATTTATATATTTGATACGAGGTTTGGTTGGGTGGGAGTTGACCTAGAATAGAAATGATTTTATTTGATATAGCGAGGCTACAGCTTGATAGAGCATGCAGCCTCTATAGAGCTAGTGTTACCCAGATTGAGATAAAAAGAGTGGAGATTAAATAGAAATGGGGAAAGATGGAAACTATTTCACTAGTTTTAAAATTATAAAATGGAGTAGATTTTTAGAGGCGTAAAACACCACAAATTCGTCATTTTCTCTAAACCTATTGTGCACACACCTTTCTATTTGCCTTATCCTGCGATAACTAAACACCCCAGTCGAATACCACAAAGTAAAAATACTCTAGCCAGCATCTGAAGTACTCCAAAGACGATATACTTATGACTTGATCGTGTATGTCTTGAATGAACTTATACGTAGTGTTAGTAACTGGGCTGCTTTTAGAAGTTAGTTACCTAAGTTTTAGTACTAGGATCTGCCGTTCATTTTTGATTGGTGCAACAACTAGACTTCTGGTAACATAGCACAGTAGACCCTCTCTACTACTTAAGTTCTTTTTTTTTGTTATCGGCGAGTAAAATATTTATTCATCTTTTAAATTAGCAAGGAGACTTGAAGTAATAATACTAGCGTATCAGCCAAAAAAGAAACAGAAAGTATTTACTACGAAATTTTACTTTACTGAGATATTTTATAATCTATCATGAAGCTTGTACTAACAATGTATTTAACGTACAAGGTCATGCTGTCGTTGAGTTCTTGGGAAAGCTTATGTTTGATGAGGAGAATGTCATTGATAATAATATGTCTTTTAGGCTCGAGTAATCAGAACATCTCGTTGAAAACAAGGTTAACCAGGTAGTTACTGATGATATAGTCGGCTATTATATCGAGAAGAATAATATTCGTAATAAAAGACGATACGAAGGAGGCATTATCTGCTTTAATGTTTTTCCTGTTTTGGATTGCTTTGTCGAGCACATCTTAAACAGTGCATTAGTTGGAGGCTAGTTACTAAGTTATACATGAGTAACTTAAGTCTTAGTCGGAAAATGTAAAAGTTATATTAATAGATGTATTCTAATATTGACTAAACAGTATAAGAAGTTGGAGAGTGATTTTGCTGATGGTCTAACTGTATTTTATAGACTTACAAAATATCTATAGTATCTTGATGTAATTAGACATTTTGTCGGATATAATACGACATTTAACTCAACAAATGAAAGAAAAGAAATACTACTTCATATTAAGTGCGGCAGAGTAGAGGCGACAAAAATCAATTATATCCGCAAGCCAGGTTTTTGGGGCCTTCATTTTGTAAGACTTCTGTTAAACCTGGGAGCTAATCAATCTCAATGCGTTGGATAACAAAGGGATGTCACCACTAGACTTAGCTAAGATTAGGCCCAAAGCAATGAATATACCACTTGAACGAAACATCATCCGATGATCATGTCGATTACCTGTGTTTTTGTGGTCTGCCTCTTCCTGGCTGGCAGGTCCCTATCTTCCTCCACGGTTGTAGTATCGCATCACACGAATGAGCCACAGGACGATGACCCAAAGCCTTAATTTACAACGTGATTTCTAGCTCACAAGATTTATTATAATTACCAAAGCTTTTAAACTAGATAACTGATCAATGTGGAGACTCCGAACGTTTGTGTTGAAAGATGATACCGGCAGACTGAGCCGGATAAAATACCTGCGCTGACAGCCCGGGGTCCGGAGTCTCCACTTCCCCACACATCAGCTGTTCGAATTGTTTTTGTGTATATATTTTTGTTGGAGTCCCTGATAACAATCGTTCTTTACAATGCAGCTTGGAGCAGCTTAAATCATACCCGTCGACATGTCTAAAGAGGAATTTGACCATGACGAGATCGCCTCGCTGCGCTACGCGGAGCCGTTCGTGGAAAATGCAGCGCTGGAGAGAAGGTGGGCTAGAGAACAGATGCGATGACAAAAGACTTACAAGTTCATAGGATTCTTTGGAAAGTCGATCTTCGACTGATCCCACCTTTGTTTATCATGGCAAGTTTCCTCTATCGATATGAATAATTCGTACTAATACTTTTCTTCCTCAGTACATTCTCAATTGTAAGAAGATCCCTAATTTGAGAGTCGTGCGCTGACTCGACACTTTTATGAAGATCTTGATAGAAACAAGTAAGGATTAAACTTGTCCTGACCTCTTATGGATTTATTTTGTCTGATCTTATTTATCATAGCATTGGAAATGCGAGAGAAGCCGGCATGGCAGCCGACTTGCACCTCTCATCGTCCGACTACTCTCTCGCTCTTTCCATCTTTTTTATCGGTTATCTTCTCCTAGAAGTTCCGAGCAACATGATTTTGAGCAGAACCAGACCCAGCTTATATCTTCCCTCATTAATGGTAAGCTTTTAGTCTATCTACGAAGGCATGGGCTGACAGTGGTGTAGTTTGTTTGGGGGTGTCTCGTGTGAGTGCCCTTCCGCATGGAGCTGTGTCGCTGGAATCGTGCTGATTAGGTGCATAGAACTGCGTACACGGGTGTGAATACGAAAGGAGGACTGGTTGGCCTGCGCTTCGTACTTGGCCTCGTTGAGGCGGGTTATTTCGTAAGTGTTTTACTCGGTCGTGTGTTCAATGCTGACCATCAACTAGCCCGGAGTACTGCTCTTTATGAGCAACTGGTACAAGAAGGCAGAACTCGCTCGCCGCTTCTCCATTTTCTATTGTGCATCACTCGTATCAGGTGCCGTTGGTGGTCTTATCGGTAAGTACAAGTCCAGCTGATATATAAATGTCTAACAAGCTCTTAGCCGGTTTGATTGTGGATCATATGCAGCACAAAGGGAGTCTACCTGCCTGGAAGTGGCTATTCTTGAGTAGGTTCTGACACCTTATTGCCGTCTTATGCTAATGACTGCGTAGTCGAGGGAGTTCTTACTATAGGGTGTGCCGTCATTGCGATGTGAGTGATTATTTCCAATCAAGCAGAACGCTGCTGACAATCGTGAAGGTTTATCCTTCCAGATTTCCCCGCCACAACCAAGTGGCTTACAGACGAAGAGAGAGAATATGCTATACGTCGTTTAGAAGAGGATCGTTTGTCGAGCGAAGCTCGGGATATCACCCACCTTCAAGCTTTCCTATCTGCTGCAAAGGATTGGAGGTGAGCATTTCTATGTTCAAATTGACAGTTTCGCTGATCTCCGGTAGGACTTGGCTATTCATGCTTGCTCAAAGCTTATGCACTTGCGCGGGTACAATAACATACTTCATCCCGACTGTAATGGCATCCCTGGGGTATACGGGTAATATGGTTCAATATGTGCGTTTCTTCCCAATGTGTAGTTTTGCTACCACTAACCACGTTTCAGATGACAATACCAATCTGTAAGATGGTGCACATTAGCACTTTGAACTATATTAACATGCTACTTAGATTGTGTCGCGTTGGTTATTGTTCTCATATGCTGCTTCTCATCAGACTTGCAGAATGAGCGGCCAAAACACATTATGGTCATGGCAGGCATCTCTACTGTTTCCCTCATAATCGTGGCTGCAGTGGATAACCCCAAGGTCCGATATGCGTTCTTGTGTTTTGGTATGTAGGCCTAATTCGCTATTTAATCTTTGCTCACAGTTTGTTTCAGGCGCTGCCGGAATCTGGTGCTGTAGTCCAATGACTCTAAGCTATCTTTCGAATACAATTAGTAGTCCAATGGAGAAGCGTGCGGTGAGCATTGGTATCGTCAAGTAATTCACCACTCCCTCGTTAAAATACGCACACTAATTCCTAATCTCTAGCGCGTTGGCAAATCTCTCATCTGTATAGTAAGTACGTCCATAGTATAATGAGATCCGCACTAATTACCTTATCTGTAGTGGATCATACATTTGGCCCTCAAGCAGCGCACCGAAATACATACCTGGCTTCTCAGTTAGCATCGTATTGATGGCAGGCTGTGTGGTCACGGCGTTTGCCCTTATGGTACTTACTCGAAAGTACCCCTATGAGCTTACAAGAGATGGGGGAGGCGAAGTGGAGTCACAATCTAGCCAGAGTACTAGAGCTGAAGGAGTGTAAAGAGAATATTAGGCCAACGTTAGCTCTGCTTGCGCAAATTTGGTCCTCGGATTTTTTCCAGCAATGTATCAAACAAATTGTATGCCAATATCAATTGATATCTACATAGTCAAATAGTTCGTTCCCTCAGCGATAGTGTGAATCGTGAAACAAGCCATCGTCTATATCACCTTGTAGCTATCTCGTGGAGTATGAGCATAACCAACAGGCCATATTGATCAATTGATCGTTCTTAATTCGGCTAGTACGAGTAAGCACTAGACGCTGCTCTTTTGCCTACTCTAGCTATATTCCCCATCCTTACTAATAATTGCAAATCTCCTGATAAAAGCGGCTCTTGCAACTTTTTCTCGGTCTCTCCACGTCTTCCCCACCTTTGCTCCGTCTGCCACCATTCATCCAAGTGCAAAGTGGTAGATATCATTACAGAACCAATTTCCGGAACCCATGTCTTGGCCACCCCAGGTGTCAGAAACGGTAAGTGCTTCTCTGACTAGTTTGTCTTCCCCGGATGTACCTGTACCCCAACATACAGCGGGCGGGGATCAATCGTATCCTCGAAAACGACGAAAGGAGCAGCCACTCGTCTGCAGCCGGGCAGACTGCCGACGTTCTTTTGGGAAGCTCGAACATCTTCAACGACACGAGCGTAGTCGTAAGTTACACCAAAGTAGACTATACCAGGAAACGTACTGACTCTCCTGTGACTGTGAGATGCTGGCGATGTTCGATATGAATGTCCGATATGCAAGAAACGATTCGTTAGAAGGTAATTTAACGTAACAGTTGCCTCGTTAAGACAGCACTAACGACATACATATTAAAGCGACGTAATGACAAGACATACTGCCATTCATGATCAAGCCTTAATTACTTTGAGGAAACCACGAAAAATATCGTGGTACGTATTCCTTCCGTCAGTTGCGTTGCTGCTTCTAATGTATCCTAGCAACTCATGTGCATCTTTGAAGGTCCGATGTGATGGACAACCTGGTAGTTCATGTATCCGCTGTCTTGCTTCAAAACAGGAGTGTGTATACAGAAATACAGAGAAGACAATATTGCAAAGTCCTGAATCTTCGCAGTCGCGTACACCGCCCATCTACTCCACTCCTAACCCGGAAGTGTCGGCCAACAGTCAAGTGCCAGTGAACCATGCAGCTTCTCGGACGGCGTTTAATATACCGCCTTCGATGTCTGATATGAGCTCTTCAAGTGCATTAGATGCATCCTATCATATGATAGAAACAAACCCTGGTGTATTGTCACAAGATACTGGTGGGCTACCTTGTCAATGAAGCCTCCTTTCTCATCGCCCTTACTGATTTTGCGGTAGTGGATGACTTCTCAAGCCTCCCTCTGGAATTATTGTATGGGTTTGCTATTGATTCATCGGAAAGTTACTTTGGCTGGGAAATCGGCGGTACAGAATTAGATCACTTAAAAACGCTCAATACTGATGCGCCCAATACCCCTCCTGACAACTGGTTTCCATCCGATGTCATCCATCAAATGGTACCCTCAACCCAAACAACGAATAACGAAGGAGAAGTTTATGTTTCAAGCCCCTTAGTAGCCACTCCAGCAACGCGGGATTCTCAACCCGCTGATAGCCCATGGGTGAGTTGAACTTGTCAACGCAAATTCTCCTAGCTAACGATCCTCAGCCTCACGTCTACAAACCGAGCGCAGATGACAGTCACATAGAGCTTCCCTCCATTTCACAGAGAATCCGGCCAGCCCTCTATGAGGAAAATGTAGATCGTGTAGGGGAATCGATGCGTGAGACAATTCTCTCTTTAGTGGGCATCTCCCACCAGCCTCACTGGCCTGCTATTGATGTCACATCGTTTCCCTCAACACAGACGCTCTCGGTTTGCATCAACCTCTACTTTAGACATTTCCATGATTCTCTCCCTATTCTTCGGCGATCAACATTCAGAATTGCAGAGGCCGCCCCCGTCCTTCTCCTGGCCGTAGCTGCTATTGGGGCAATATATTCAAGGGATGGGCTCGGTGGATTGGCGATAGCTATGAATGAATTGGCGCGACGAGCTATTGCTTATATGCGAGATAATGATCGGCGCGCTATGTTTGATACTTCCATCGTTCAGGCGTGGCTCTTGCAATCTATATTTGGATTGTTTTGCGGCTCTCGAATGCTTTATCAGCACGCAGAGATAAGTCGAGGTGGTCTTGTCACAGCAGCAAGGAGAATGCATCTGCTTCGACCAAGTCTAACTTTTGTAGAGGAGCTCAAGCGGAGAAAGGAGACCGCCAGTACCGAGGAACTTCGCAGGGCATATGCAGATGATGAAGAGAGGCGGCGATTAGGATGGGGAATATATGTGATTCTCTCCAGGTAGTATACAAATTATTCAAGCCAAGCTAATATAGATACAGCTTTATGACATGCAGATTTCATGCCTACTCAACATTTCACCCCATTTCTCTATCGGAGAAGTCAATATGCCGCTACCCATTGATGAGGAGATATGGAATGCCCCTGCGTCCACCGCACACTTCGAATCCGAGCCGCAGTCAAAGTCTTCCAACTTTCGCCATGTACTTGATACTCTGCTTTCGGCCAGAAAATTACCGCAGCCTCTGAATCCGTTCGGGTATTCTCTGATCGCTCATACGCTGTACAGGTTAGTCCTTACAGTGCCTTACTTTGATATTCACCGATCCTAAACTACGTAGGCAATGCACTGATGCTGGGGAATATCACTGGATCTTGTCACAGCCTTGGGCAACCACCAACTCTCAGTATCACCTAGCGTTCCCATCCAACTTCAAGCAGTAGGCTACAAAAAATATGTACCTTGACATTACCGCTAACCAGTTCTTAGTAACCCACAGATGCTTTTAGACCAGCTATCTGACTCTTGCTCCACCGCTTCGTGTATGCCAAATTCGCTCATTGTAAACGTTTCCGCGCTCTCGCATCTCAGCCACATTCAATTTACATGGCCTGGCTTTCTTGAAAACATCAAGGTTGCGGCTGGTAAATCTGGGACGGAAGCCAGCAAGGCTGAGGCAAGCTTGTGGCTTTCCTCGCGGATATCAGAGGATCAGGTCAATGCCCGAGCAATTCTCGTTCATGCAGGGCAGCTAAACTCCCTTCTCATGCGGTATACATTTGAGTGGGTCTTCCTGATTGTGCAATTGGAAATTATAACTGACAGCATGTGAAGCGCCCCGTACGAGACAGTTTGGATGTTCGACGCAGCTCTTACGTTTTGGGCCATGATTAAATTTGGGATCAACTTGGTTGACTCGTCAGAAACCTCAGATAGGGTTATAATCACCTGTTAGTTAAATCATCTTCCTTCTCCCGATCCCTCATGCTGACAGTTGTAGGGTCCGATTCTGACGAGGTCTACGGTTGGATTCAAAGAGGTGGCCCAGTGTCGTTCCAAGGGGTTGGCAACTTGTCTGATCTTACAGTCTCCAAGGTTCTATCAGTGTTTAGTGAGAGGCTGGAAAATATACCCTGGGGTATTGCGCAGCGGTTTAGACACGTTTTGTTATATCTCCGCGAGGACTAGAAACTGTAGCCAATATACACGTGCCATACTGATTCTCGCCGATTACATATCCTCGTTATTTTTAGTGGCTTTTGATACTCTGATTTGTATTTCCCCTATTTTGACGGTGCCGTAATACGTAATCTACGATGGTATTGCCACAGTGGGCGTAGTTTGGTGAGTGGAGGGGTTTCTCCACATCGTCTCCGGCGAGCTCTAGTTGACCCCTCAACACATAATATTTATTATGTTTCTCATTTTTCTACTTCATACACTTTATGAAGAAATCTAAAGTCATTCTTCAGTCATGACAGTCCCTGAATCCTTTAAGTTGAATACCGGTGCCTCTATCCCCGCCGTTGGGTTGGGTGAGTAGTGTGAATATCTTTTTATACAATGGTCGCTCATATTTTTCGCAGGCACGTGGCAAGCAAAGCCGGGTGAAGTAGGCAGAGCAGTTGTTCATGCTCTTAAAGTGGGATATAGACACCTTGATTGCGCGTTGATCTACCAGAACGGTTCGTTAACCAATTCAAACCTATGCATCGTGCTAAGACCATGTTTAAGAGAAGGAGGTAGGTGAAGCGATTAAGGAGTCTGGAGTGCCTAGAAAAGACATATTCATCACTAGTAAATTGTCAGTGAGGCTGTTCTTTGAAGTTTGAGCATATTGCTGACGATCTCATAGATGGAATACATATCACCCCAACGTCGCCGAATGCCTTGAGGAGACGTTAAAGTCGCTTCAGACCGATTACCTCGATTTGTACTTAATCCATTGGCCAGTGTGAGTTCGGTTCTATTAAATTGCATGGTTTTTTACTACTAATATCGGTATAGCCGTCTTGTTCCTATCGAGTCATCTCCTCTTTTCGCTATAAATCCAGATGGGACTCGTGCAGTAGACCGCTCATGGAATCAACAGGATACATGGAGACAAATGGAGGAGTTGTACAAATCAGGCAAAGTTAAAGCGATTGGAGTGTCAAATTGGAGCATACCGTACCTCGAACACCTCGAAAAGACCTGGACAGTTGTTCCTGCCATAAATCAAGTAGGTAGAGCGACATGGAATTGAGAGCAATACCAACCTGACACAAATAGGTGGAACTTCACCCATATAACCCCCAGCACAAACTTAAGAAGTGGTGCGATGATAAGGGTATACTTTTGGAAGCTTATTGCCCGCTTGGATCAACGGGTAAGTGCAATATGATCTTCTCCTTTTCGTTACTAAATTATTCATCAGGTTCTCCCCTTCTCAACGATCCTGAAATTATAGCTTTGGGGGAAAAGTACAAAGTGTCGCCTGCAACAGTATTAATCTCCTATCAGGTTAATAGGGGATGTGTCGTACTCCCGAAATCTGTCACAGCTGCCCGCATCGAGCAAAACCTCAAAGTGGTGCCTATTGCTGAAGAAGACATGGCGACTCTAGCTTCGATGGCAGCCAACGGCAAACAGAAACGTCTCAATACACCACTGTGGGGTCATGACTTGGTACGTTTGTGTTCATTTTCTGCCTAGCTAACCTTGCTGATAAATATTCAGGGCTTTGATGACTGGTATAATGCTCCTAAAACAATATCATAGATGTGTGTACTCCAAACTCAAGCTAAGAAAGATACAAGTAGACTATATAGTTTATAATAGTGATATATGTATAGATACACAATTATAATCTGTCTAATGTGTTGTCTCTCTCCTTTAGTTAATCTAGGGTATCATGATCGCCGTTCCTTCTATCTAGACTATATTTCTAAATCAGAGAACCTTAATAGAATGGAATCGACTGTAACTTCTACAGTTTAAACTGCCACTCAGCAGCACCCTCCACGACACCTTTGCAAATATCACATTATTTTCTCACTGTATCTGCTGTCCAATGTCTGTGTAAATCACTAAACTCGTAAAATAATATCTTAATCACTGTTTAAAATATCATTATCACAGATGGCATTGGAAAGGCGAGTCCAATAACTCGCAATAAAAAAAATTAATTTGGCATGATCCAGATGGTGTCTTTAAACCATGCCTATGCACGAAGAGACGGAAAGAACATTCCGATTTTGTCCAGGTCCTTCTGCCCTCAAAGTTTGGTAAATCTTTAAAATTGAATCCCTTAAAAATAAATCAAATCTTACAGGAGGGTTGCGGTGCTGTTGTTTTTGGTCACAATAAGAAGTTCAAATGGTTCTGGAAAGATACCGGAGATCCAGAAGAAGGGGAAATGCTACCGCAATCTGAAGAGTCTGAGTCTGAGCCTAAGTTCAACGATAGCGGAATTGGATCCAGCCTGCGTTCGTCTGCTGTAGAAGGCAGTTCGAGCTGTGAATTTTTCACTCGAGAACATTATAAAATAGGAATAGTATGTGCTCTACCGAAAGAACTCAAGGCTATACGTGTACTATTTGACAGCAAACATGGGTATCCGGTTATTCCTCTGGAAGATACGAATCACTATGCTCTAGGTCAGATTGGGCAGCATAACGTTGTAGCTGCTTGCTTGCCGCTTCGGCGATATGGAACCAACTCTGCTGCCAATGTTGTTACAAACATGATGAGAAGTTTTACAAAAGTAGAAAACTATCTTTTAGTTGGGATCGGAGGTGGAGTACCTTTGAACAATGACATAAGGCTTGCTGATGTTGTGGTTAGTGTACCAACAAACGACCACGCTGGAGTTATCCAGTATGATTTCGGTAAGGTTCTTGAAAATGGTATCTTTGAACTAACAGGATACTTGCAAGGTCTATCGTCTTTCCTGTTGACTGCCATAAGCAGCTTAGAAGCTAATCCCGATATCTCTTGTACACCACTTCAAGAGGATATTGAGAAGATTGCAAAAGCTGTACCGGAATATGGGTATCCAGGATTAAACAATGACAGGCTCTTTGCACCTCAGTGTGTGCATAATCCGATTTGCAAAACATGCGAACGGTGCGATGGCCCCAGAATCGAGAGAAATCATCAACCTAATAATCATCCGCATATCCACTATGGTCTGATTACATCTAGAAATCAACTTATGAAAAACGCACAGACTAGAGATGATTTGGGCATGAAGTACAATTTTCTCTGCTTTGAAATGGAGGCAGCCGGAATCATGGCGAGCGTTCCATGCCTAACTATCCGAGGGATTTGTGACTACGCGGATTCGCACAAGAACGATTTGTGGCAGGAATATGCCTCCGCTACCGCGGCTGCGTATGCTAAGTTTCTTCTTTCTATTATGAGAAACCAAAATGATATGGAGAGTACACTGGAGGACTGGGAGACGGTCAAAAGCAGTTATTCGAAAAAAAAGAGCAGCACCATTTTCACAGCTTACAAAGTTGCCTCCGCGAAAGAAGCCACAGAAGTAATAAAAAAGGCCTATCCCGACTAGTCACTTTTTAAATAATGCAACAGGATACCATATGCAAGAGCTTTTTCAAATGGTATTAGGCAAAGTTATATTCCTCTACTAGCAGACGACAAACTAGGACCATCAGGAATTCATCACCACACAATAGAGGATTCAGCTTGTAAGTAAAGAACTGAAATTTAATAAGGTAAAACTTAAAATCCACTCACAGGGAACCTGAATCCACTCACAACCACTGGTACTGGACTTGACCCCTTGCATATAGTAATTGGAAGGGTGACATTATGGGGAGCTGCTGTAAAATCGGTATCTTTAGCACCCTCGTCTAGGCCAACCAACCAGCCGCATTATACATTCGACAAACTCTACAACTTTTAAGTCAAATTCTTCGATAATTTTATCTATTTAGCAGATGTCACTCAAGCCAAATCTGTTAACTCAACACTATTAACAGAGAATGTATAAGGTCAGATTGATATCATAAGAACATTTGACGACCGGGAACTTAACATAGAGTATCTCTTTAGGGTTTTTGCGGACTTTACAACAGATCTCAACTTTATCATCTTGTTAAGAGTTCCAACTTCGTATAAAATCTTGCATTTTTCTATTAAAGAATACATCACCTCGGCTACTACTTGATTCATGTTCAATTTCACTAGCCTCTGTCTTATTGTGCTTATCGAGATTAATAGCTGGAATACTTAGAATAAAGTTTTAACGTAAATTGAAATATGACTAACTTATAATAGCCTCCGAGAAACTGCTATTGGTACCGCAAGCCAGAGGATGCCCGCAGACATGCTCTCCTGTTTCTATCAAGCTCACGGAACCACTCATATAAGAGCACCCTAGACTGGGTGCCAAACGGGAAATACTCCAGCTATTTGTGATTATATCGTAGCCGGTAACATTGTTGGTAAATGCACTGAACTAAACATAGCCAACACTAGGTAGGGGCCTCTCGTCGAAAATATCAATATTAGATCTCATATGAGGATGCTCCAGGACTAATCACACCTCAGGGATGCGTATAGAATCTAGGTTTCACTGCATCACTCCACAACTGGGTCAATCACCACCGTCATCACTGGATACCAGGAACACGGACCACGTCTTTCGTAAGGGTTCCCCCCTTAATAATATAATCGATCCGCAGAATAGACCATCTCCGTGCGCGTCAACCGAAGTCATAAACTACGTCAATCACATATACCCTCTGCCTTCCAGATCCTCAACCTTGGAGGAGTTATAGTCATAACTATAATATATCGACAAATCCGTCTCTCTTTAAGGACTTCAGTTTAGGTGGGTGTATCATTCATGGGGGAAAGGGAGAGAAGTGAGTGCAGATCGGGATAATATCCACAAGCTTGCTACTACAATAACCGGGATATCTCAGCCATGGAGCGGTATAATCTTGCTTGCATCCAAAGTTTCCATCTCAGTCGCGGCAGTTTGAGTCCCCTTGGCGAGAAGTGCAGGTGTAGCCTCATTCATCTCACCAGCCAGACTGCCGCTGTGGTTCAGTCGAGTCCAATCGTGATCTGGCCTCCGATCTGAAGGGGCTTGGTAGGTCATTATTCTGCCCTTTGTCCTTGGCTCTGACTTATGCACCGTGCTTGCTACCTTCTTGACCACCCGTGCTAGGGCTCCGTAGACAACAGGTAGATTGGCACACAGTATGCCGCCACATGGTTCCCAGGCCGACAGAATACCAAAATTCGTCTCATACCCTACAACATGATCACAACCACCGTGTTAGTTATTCCGAAGGGGCTTGTGGAGAGGGAGAGAGACAGATGCACTTACATGTATAATCAACCGATCCAACCCCGAAGACAAAAGAGAGACGAGCAGCACTGATAGCACATGTGCCTAAGCCAACAGAGAAAAGGAAACAAAGACTGATCTTCTTATCCCTGGAGGCCTGCAACCCCAGGATAACCGGGATGGGCATGGCAAATATCCAAAGATCGGTGACGAGATTCGTGACATTGGTGAAGTATGTGAACGCAACAAGATTGATGCATGTGCCCTTACCATCGCCCCAGAAGGCCTTGATTGGTCGACAACTAAATCCCAAAACAACCTCCATCACCACGACCCACGCTATGACGAATGCTGCTGTGGAAATGACGACGAAACGGAATATGCTTTTCGGTGAGAAGACGCGGTAATAGAGCGCTAGAACCGACAGCTTTGTGCAGCCGATAGCAACATCGTAGAAGTGGCTGAAGATGTAGTCACCCTAGCCAATAGCGTTCAGTGTTCAGTCTTTCATTTACTAACTTGCCGTGTATGGGCAAAATAGATGCGGTTTTGCAATTGCTCACCATCATGTACATTTCCAGATCGTACGCCGACAAAGCCTGGATATGACGTCCGAGCCCAAAAGGTGCTCCTGCGCAAATAAAATTCAGCCTCCATATATTTATCATGGTTGTTGACTGCGTTTCTTTTCTTATTCTTCTCTACTAACCATATATCAAGCCAGAGATACATTCCGCAACCGCAACAATCTATATTAATTCTCCAATTAGCCCATTTGTCTCTCTATTTTACAGTACACTTCACAGGGTAATCAAGAAAGGGATCCAGTAGAGTAGAACGAAGCATGCTTACTGTTGCAAATATCATGAGATAATCGTCAAAGGCCAGCCAGGCATCCTGACGCCGACCAACTCTGGTCCATATCCTAAGGGCTGTGCTGATGAGCTCGAGGCCGATGGGGATCGAGTAGAAGGTGTTCAATAACGTCGCTCTAGACTGCGCCAAATAACCTGCGCTGTATGTGCCATTTGTGGCCATTATTATGTCGTCGCCGAGGACAGATCAACCATCCTCATAGACTCTGTCCGTTGTCATGTACAGGACGGACGTACATGCAGTAAGTTTAGCGCAACACCATAGCTTATACTTTAACAAAGCATATGGGAACANTTTTTTTTTGCTTTTTCGCCTTTCGCCCCGAATCCTGCCATTATTAACTTGTAGCAGGAAACAGGGTCGCGAATTTTTGCGGTAATTCCAAAAAGAACCTTGTAGTGTCGTGTCGGAGTCCGACGTTTTTGGTCTGGCTTAATGGAGTGTGAGATATCAAACCCTGGGCAGCGATGAATTCGATTAATTAATATAGTAATACGGCTGTGTAGCACGGCAGCATGCACGACAAGGCTCACGATGATGTGACGACTATGCGCGGCAAGTGTCGGTAAGTACTGCACTGTATCTGCAACGGCAGACACGCCAGGAGCTGATTCCTGCAGCTCCGAGTATCCGGTGGTGGTAATTACTACGCAATCTGACTGAATGAACCACACCTTCCAGTCTGGGTTTGTACGGTATCTTGGGTGGGAATTTGTAAATTGCCGTATTCTTGTTGGATGTTGGATGTTGATTGATTCCCATTGGTGAAGGGCGTACGGTCCTGTGGTAAGTACAGTGGATGATGATAACCCTGCAATCGATCATGCACATCTTGACCAGAAAGGTAGTAAATCAGACAAAATCATATAGTATTACATACCCTCAGGGATTTCAAGACCTTTACATCGTACCACAGTATATCTGTGCTTACCGTTCATACCCCACCTGCCGTACATGTACATTCCTCCTTTTCCCTGCAAATCACGTTGCAACACTGATTGGTCAGTATTCCTTTAGCCCATCAGGGTATATTCAACTTTAGTGGTCCGGTTAGGAATCCAATAATATACACGGAAATCCTAGTTTAATAAGCCGAGAAGGGTTAAAATCCAGTCCCACTTACTCGCGTATACCGGGGCTCTCGGCGAATCTATGCGGTACCGAGCTATGCGGGCCTACCCGTACCGGTAACACGTTCCGCCGCACACTGGTGCGCTGTACTCTGCCATCGCCGTGTGCAGTTTGTAAGTATCATCCTACTTACGTAGAGTAAGAGATACAGGGTTCTTACCAGACGGGTAAAAAGTGATACATCAGAAGCTTAGAGGTGCAGGGATTGGGAATCCCCCGGTATCACTATGGCTGAATTTGGGCCGGATCATCCGTAATTAAAATCATCATTGGAGCAGGGGCAATTCCTCTCATAAGGATTCTGGAGGGTTGCTTTCTGCTTCTTTCCCTACTCTTTTTTAATATCCTGCACGTCACCCATTATCATGAGGTGTAAGACTGGGGTGCTGACTGCTGCTGCTGCTGCAGTCTGTGTTGCAGAGGCTCTGGTCGCCCCTCGTACCAGTAATAATGGACCGATCGTTGACCTTGGTTATGCGACCTATCAGGGCTATTATAACGACACGTTCGACCTGAACGTCTGGAAGAGGTGAGCAAAGTGTCAGTTCTGTATATTTTTGGGGATGAGATAGAAATCTGCAGAACCGTAACACTCTACGCTCCATCCTCGCTGAAGAGACGCTGATGATGCTGACCATCCCTTCTCAATTAGTATTCACTATGCACAGCCTCCAATTGGCAAGCTGCGATGGCAAGCTCCTCAATCCCCTCTTGCAACAAGCAGCGGCAAAATCATTGCAGCAGTCGATCAACCACCGCTGTGTCCTCAAACAGGTGCTTTTGGAACTCCATCCGTCTACGGCTTCAATTCGGGTCCGGGCGACGAAGACTGTCTCTACTTGAATGTATACGCTGCTCCAAATGCCTCCAACCTACCTGTCTTCCTCTGGATTCGTGAGTTGCCTGTCTTGCCCCCTCCCAACCTGGACGACCAAAAAATCTCAGCCTCCTAACCACACGAGCTCGCAGATGGTGGTGGTTACTCGGACTTTGGAGCTGTCTATGACCCAAGTGTGCTAATGAATACAAACGACAATGGCTTCATTACTGTGGAGATCCAGTACCGCTTGGGCGCATTTGGGTATCTTGCCTCGGCAGATGTCAAGAAGCATGGTCAATTGAATGTCGGCCTCTTGGACCAGCGATTTGCACTCGAATGGGTCCAGAAACATATCACCAAGTTTGGTGGCGACCCGACCCGCGTCACGGTAGGTGGGGAGTCGTCTGGCGCTGGTTCTGTCATGTATCTATCGATGGCATACGGCGGCGAAGAGTCCCATCTCTTCAGCAATGTTAGTAAACCCTCTCCTTCCTCTCAAAAACAAGAGCTTCACGAACTGACTATCCCAACTTACAGATCATTGCGGCCAGTCCTTATTTGCCAGCCATCTACAACTATGCTGACTCTGTTCCTACCGCCAACTACGACGACTTTGTGGAGCTGGCTGGTTGTGGTAACGGCTCTTCTAAGTTGAGCCAGTATTCAAGCACCTTCGACTGTCTTGTTGCCGCTGACTCGGTGGCCCTGCAAAATGCAAGCGGCACTGTGTCCACGACTCGAGGTTTTTTCGGCACCTTTGGCTTCTTGCCCGTACTTGACGGCGACTTGATCCAAACACGGCCATCAGAACAACTCCTTTTGGGAAAAGTCAGTGGCAAACGACTACTTGTAGGGGTGAGTAACTATACCAGTCTTCCTCTCTTCCCGCTCTGGAATCAAAAGCCTACTAAGACACCACACTGTGTACTAATTTTGGCAATACAAAAATAGAACAACGCAAATGAAGGTGTCCCACTCAGCAATCCGACGATACGAACTAGAGATGAGTTTGACACCTGGGTCTCCACGGCTTTCCCACAATTCAGTCGGGCAGAGAAGACCTTGCTAGATGTCGTGTATCAAGTTTCCAAAGCCCAGCCCGGAGACAATGGAGTCCGTTTTGACACACTCGGCAACACTGGCCCAACCGCACTCACCCAGTCCGGAATNGCAGCCGGTATTCAGCAGACCGTGTTTGATATCTTCGGTGAATCCACCTTCGACTGCCCAGGATACTGGCTGGCCGAGGCATTTAGTTTAGGCTCCCGCCAGGCCTGGAAGTACCAGTACTCCGTCGAGCCCAACTACCACGGTGCCGACCTCAGTGCCTATTGGGCTGTGGGTGCTACGGTTCCCAGCGTGGACTTCAGACACGCATTCCAGAAGATCTGGGGAAACTTCATCCTCCATAATAACCCTGCTATCTCTGTTACTGATGCAACTGCCAACTACCCCAATGCCACAGTACCAACTGCTGGGCACGGTGCAAAGATGATCTCATGGCCTGAATACTCGATCTTGCAACCGCAGCAGATGGATCTTAACGCCACAGGCGGCGTGGTAGACCTGGTAACGGTCACGGATGATTTGAGCTATACTGTCCGGACGGGTGATGGCATCGTGAATAATTTCCGTTTGGTTGACGATTTCAGCTGGGAAGGTGGTCGTGGTGCTCGCTGCGCTTTCTGGCGTGTCGTCTCACCTAGTGTGCCTTACTAAGTTGTAGAGTAGTAGTCTAAAAGCAAAACNTTTTTTTGTAATTTGATACGTAGAGTTGAGACACAAATAGATTTATTTGTCGATTACTTATGTGCTTTATTTTTGTTTAAATAAGGCNTTTTTTTCTCGTTCTCACTGGAATCTGGCTTCTTTAGCCTTATTCTCCTACAATGTCACAATAGCATAATTTATTAGGCTTCATATTCTAGAAGAGTAGGATAAAAAATTTTACATGAATCTATTCCTACTATGTTCCACAACTCTGTTCCAATTAAAAAGGCTATTACCGCCAACTAGAACATTCACAATTCCAAAAGCACATTATCAATGACTAGCCCACATCCACAGGAGTGTTACCAATGAAACAAGGAAGCTGCCCACATTCCAAGCTGTAGCCCAGTCACCATAAATGAGTTTGGCACCAGCCACCGCTAGGAACAAGATTGTTGCTGTCGAAGGTAATAGGGTGCGTTGAAGATCAGGTCTCAGTTCCTCCTTGATCATTAATCCGCGGAATTCAAGGTCACTTAGTTTTGGGTAGTGCCGCCTTTTGATCTCGGATAATATGTCTCTGTCCTAATTAGTTTTCGATCTGCTCTCCGCAGCTATAATGTGTTCTCGTAACACTTACATGTGCCTGTTAATGATTCCTACATCAAGCAAGCCATCCATTTCAATAATATCTGGTTTGGAGAATGCTAGAGTCAGAATTTGATCCAACCTCCGACCAAAGTTAGTATTAGTATAAATTCCAACATATCTGTCACTTTCTCTGACTCCCACCCTGCGATTGAAATCTTTTCGTGTCTGTTAGGGATATCCATTGTTAATCATGCTTGCGATTTTGACACAACGAACCTTAACAATGTTCACTTTTAGAACACTAAATAAAGGCAGAAACTTTCCCCAGCCCTTCCTACGTCTATCCCACTTTTTGTGTATTTCTTGCCATATAGTAGCATCGTCGTATGAATTTTTAATCGGAACAGGAATGATACAGCAGTTATTTTCGGGGCCGTAGCAAAGGAGCATAGAAGAATGATCTCTACCTATATCGATATTTGGTCCCAAGATTTTTGTTAGTTCTTCTATTCGTCTCGCTTGAGCCATCCTGTGGCTATCTAGTGTACTCCATTTTTTTTTTATTGCAGGCTTTGAATCTTTTCGTATCACCTCTTCATTTTCATTCCTGATCTCCGTATTTTCTGTTGTTAGATAAGACTGTATTTTAAAATGACGGAGACGAAGGCTCTGTGTAGATGGGCTAAGACCGTCAGATACAACATTTTCTGTTGGCGGAAGGCGTCGAATAGGCTGAGTGGTAACAGAAGACAATGGAAGAGGGTAAGCCGGTTTTGGAATTGCTAGTTAGATGAATTTTAGAAAGTTTGCTGCCTGTAGCGGATTACTATGCTCATGATGCAATATTTCATGAAGAAGAGGTTGGTTACGATATTGATTCCGTAGCTCTGACCACTGCTGCTCGACATTGTATTGATTACGTTGCTGTCTTAGCACTGCCTTGGAAATGTAACTCATTTTAGGTTCAGGTGAACATAAGATGATTCAAAAAGAATATCGCTAATCAACGAGAATAGGAGGAGGCAATGGAATATATAAGTCTTTTAACCACAATATGACGGCTGGTATTCACCAATTTTCATGCGGACCTGTCGTCAAAGGAGGTGGACTAGGCAGAAAAAATCTTGGTAATGTATGAAAGGCCTCCCATTTGGCCATCTCTAAGGGAGCCCGGAACAGACTCTTGATACCATTCGGCTCTGAACACCAACACAGTGTGGCATTCTGCATTTAATTAATATGCCTACAAAATTATCTCTATTGGTGCCACGTCAGACTCTGTAATCTATAAGGCAGCGAGGCCACAGCCTGACACTCCTCATTGTGGTTGTATTGAGAGCCTCACTGTATAACATAAGATATGAGATCAGTAACAATTTTGACTCTCCAGCAAGGACAATTATTTTGCTTATAGATTTCACCTTTACAAAGTGTGCAAGAATCATACAAGCCCTAAGAAGATCGTTCAAGGAGGATTGGGGCAATACATCAATTTATTAAGCATCCATCATATCTTATCTATTATAGATAGATCTAACCTACCCGTCTACACTGACAAGTAGACCACAGTTATCGATCTTATTTATCGCAGAGACATCAAGCTTTCAACTATATCAACAAATAAATCATGAGTGGTCCGGCTGCAGACTACAAAATATGAGGCGTAAATCTATTGTAAGATTGCCGTAAATGTAATATAATGTAGATGATGGAATTGAAATCTACCGGCAATCAACAGCAAATACGGAGCCATGTGTATAATGACAAATATCAATACCTTCGCTTCAGTGTTATTTATTAGCAACTGTCTTTGAAAGATCTCTTGAAGACTCTCAGCTGCTAATCTCAAGGTAGAAAGACTACATAGCCGTACTCAACGGTGTACTACGTAATCGGAAGTTCGACTGATCTGAATAAATTATTTACACCCCGTAACTACTGCTGAAGTACCACCCCAATACTCTCAAAATACGCGCATCTGACCCTCGTCTCTTTGTCAACACGCTCCATAGTCGTAGTATTCGTCTCGAGTCTAATCCTATTCATGTTCCACGAATTCCACAACTCCCAGCGTGGACTCCCCTGCAGCCGATAAATATTAGGATCATGAGTCCGTATGAAGCTAGTCCAGTACCCTTGCATCAAAGGCACAATATTATGATTCAAAGACGTAGAATACGACGCTGGAGCACCACCGTTAACGTTCTCCGGTCCCCAGATCGCATTGGTTTCGACTGTGTGAGGGACGCCTAGACCGGATGCAACTTGGTCAGGGTCTTCGACGTTATAGCGGTAGTTCCAGCTTGGGATGAGGGATTTGGAATATGCACTGCTGATGTAGAGACCGGGGCACATGTACCGCATTTGTCCGTAGGCGTTGGAGACAGCTCGCCAGTAGCGACCACTGTTAGGGAATTGTTGGGCTTCTGGGTAGTACTTGTCTATGCGAGCGAGTTGTGCATTCGTGAGATTAGGATACTGGTCTTTTAGGAAGCGGTTCATGGCGGTTACGTTGTCCGTGTCTTTTGGGGTGAAGATGGTGCCGCCATTAGTGTCGTCACTATTATTTTGTTAACATCAAGGCTTTAGTAGAAAGACTGGTATAAACTAACCCAAAGATGACCGGAACTCTGATAAATTTACCTTTCTGATAGAGTTTATATGTGAAGTCTGTTGTGAAGTCTCCATCAACAACATTAGAGTACATGTAAAGCGGCGGATCACCACCACCATTCGGCGAGGGGATGTTAATATTCACTGCCTGCAACTCCGCAGTTGTCAGACCGCGTAGACAAGACAATGTATCTTCAGCTGAACTGCAACCAGCTCTGGCAACAAGAGCATCATACTGGTATTGGCTACCTTCTACAGTGAATAGAACACCGAAAGACTGGCTCTCCGCGGCTGCTGCGTGGAATAAATTATCATTACGGCCTCCATACGCAGAGAGGTGAAGGTCGATGGATGCTGCACCAGCACTGGAGCCTCCGAGAGTGACACTATTAGGATTTCCACCGAACTGCGCCACTTAAATCAGCTTTTTGCAACTGAATACGGAAAACCCGTTTCTCGATATTATTTACCTCTCGAATGTACTTCTGCACCCATTCAAACACCTTCCTCTGATCTTTCAGTCCGATATTGAGATCACCCTCCTCCTGGACCTCTTTGCTTGCTAGGAATCCATACGGGCCGACACGATAGTTGAACGTGACGACTACAATGTTGAGATCAGAAGCAGTTACCAGCCCTGAACCATTGTAATTAGCGTTGGAATTGCTGTTGAAACCTCCGCCTTGAATGTAGACGTAAACCGGCAGTGGATGATTAGGATGTGTAGGAGCAAAAACGTCTACGAAAAGACAGTCTTCTGAGAAACCGTCTGTGATTGTAATTGCGCCTGTCGAGAGACATACATCGCCAAACTACGATAATTAGTGATTAATAAATGAAGCTCTTAGCCGCCTTTTTCTGCTTTCTGGGGGCATAAGTACCGTATCTGCGATCTGCAAAGTTGGGTTCGGAGTGGGATCTTGAGGTGCTCTGAATCTTAGATCACCGAGTGGTGGTGCTGCATATCGCATTCCCAACCACTGGGTTATCCCATTTTCTAAGACTGTTCCTTGATATCGCGAGTAGCCCAAATCAGCGATGGAGCCGTGCGGATGAACGGGATAAGAGGAGACGACAGTCGTTAAAAAAGCGAAAAATGAAGATAGAAATGGGATATTACTATTCACCAACATTATGGAAGGAAGTGGACAAAATGTCTCGTTAGATACATAATAAATTCTCCAAATTCTCCGATAGAACGTCAAACAATATTAGGAATACTCAAGGCATTTAATTTAAATTATTTTCCCTCTCTCCAAGAAATTTCCTGTCTTACGTACTGTATAACAAGCTGGCCCCCTAGCTTGAAGCCACCAATTACCACTCCTATTTCCCTTAAAAAGCATCCCGTTCATATAAGCATAACTTAATAAATTATAGACACAAGACATGGGAGTTATTTAAAGGCTCCGTCCATATGACGACTAAGGATGAGTTGCTTGCGGGGTAATAAAGATGATCATTGCTCGTTTTTGCCTTGTAATCTTCTCAATCCAACATCGCGGCATTCAACCGGATGTAGATTTGAGGCCGATGTTAATTAGCAAGCTCTCAGGTTTCCAAACATCGCGGGGCAACAACAGTTCGACTCTGGAGCCCCGCATTATAAGTAACTTATCCCTGTATCTTCCTACATCATAGCCGAATGACGAGGGGAATTCTTTGTCTGAAGTCTAGTATTACGGAGAAGTATTTTTCCACCAGCAAGTAGACCTTGTCAATCAACTATATTCATGTGCGTTAGACTCTTATGTAAGGATATGAAATTGGTTAATTAACTTGGTATCAGCTCAAAATCCTAATATTAAACGTGCTAACTCACCTAATATATATTGGAGAGGGTTATTAAATAGATAGCAGATGCTGATCAGGCTTTTTATCTTTGGACCTTCAAAGTAACATGGAATAACAGCCCTGCTTCTCGATGTACATTTGGAGCATCTCCTGATATAGAACGAGTAAATCTAGTTTTGCCATAATCCAACGGACCTCTTCACAGCAGTTCTATAACGCCCTACTTCTATATTCGCGTGCTTCGGTTTCCGGAATGAGCTCCGATATAACCTCTTCAATATGATGACCTATAGTGTAATGATCCTCGTCGAACTCTCGCAGCACCGACCGAGGCAGCTGTTCTGCCATATACCGCGTCATTCGCACCGGTGAATTCTTATCCCTTGTTCCATGCCAGATCCGAATCTTGTCATATCGAACATCCTCAAAGCGAAACCCCCAGTCCTGAGTTAACAGCTGCGTCTCTTGTACAAAGCCTCTGGTGCCTTGTGCGAAAGCTTCTAGTGTCATCACTATGAGTCGTTCTCTGCTTTCTTTGGTTGAGAGATTTTTTTCTTCGTTGTCCTTCCCTCGTTTCATGCTGTCAATCCAGTTATCCAACCACCTTGTTACGGGACCTGTATTTACAATCCCCCGGAATAAATTGATAAGTGTACCTGATAGCACTTCTAGACCTGCTGGCCAGCGCGTTGCCATCAAACAGAGGAGGCGTCTGGGCATGGTCACATCTTGCGTGCCTGCTGTCCACGGTCCTGCCCCAGCCAGAACACCAACCGCGGAGAGCATGTCTGGAGGCAATGAGTGGGCACAAGCTACCGCATACGGTCCGCCTCCAGAACAACCCAGAATAGCGAAGCGGGATAAGCTTAGATGGGAGGTAAGGGCTTTGACATCGGCGGGCCAGTCCATGATGCGGCGTTGGGGCTGGGAGCTGGAGAGACCGAATCCAGGACGATCAGGGACAATGAGACGGAATCCGTGACGCTGAGGAATATTACCAAATCCCCATCCTTCGAGACGCGAAGAGGGATACCCGTGGAAGTACAAGAGTGGAAAGTCTGTTGGAGAGCCGTATTCTGCGTACCCCAGGACACGGCCATCGCGGAGGGCTAAGGTTTGGTGAAGGCGAATCGCCTTGTTCATATTGGGAAGAAAAAGTGAGAAGTCAGACAGCGATGTTTTCTAATAAGTTTGGAGTGTTGCTTTCCTATTAATACGGTTTCTGAAACCGTCTTCGTGGTCGTATTGTATCTTGGAATCGTGATCGTAATCGTGTGGATACGCATACGAACACGAATCACGCCAACCAGACCGTTGTCGTCCATATCGAGAATAGCTGGACCTTAGAACCAAAAAATACTCTTCATCGTAGCTAGCACCTAGTGACGCCAAATTTTCAGTACTGACAGGTCAACCTTGTAGTTCCTTTGCTCTAACATCACCCACGGCCTACCACGATGATGCAGCAGGCCCAAGCAAGAACAATGAAGATAGCTTAGTCACCATATTGCATCCTCATGAAATACTTCTGAGTTATTTCTCCCGTCCAGTTAATGAAGTATAGTAGCTTATTAGCCTTATCCTACGATTCGATTTATTTGCCGACTTCTGACTGAATCAGCTCCTGGGCTCCCAAGATGATTTCTTTCGTGGCCGCATCTAGATCTCCGTCCAGAATCTGGCTCGAGATTTCGTGCACCAGGAGATTGCCAAATTTGTTTGCCCACCATACCTGATGGCTATTTCTCTCCACAAGCACGCCCCAGTACATTAACGTCAGCAGAGCAGTATGATCCTCCTCTTTGATAGCCTTAATGTATTCTTCGCCTGCCATATTCAGCCAACCCAAAGCGTAACCTTGATACATAGGATCGACGCATTTTTCAAAGCACTCTCGAAGCAGGGCTAGAGCCTTCTTACATGCCTCCCAGTACGTAACTTGCTGAACTCTCCGTTCAGCGGACTCGCAAACTGTTGATAGAATTCTTCTATCATTGAACTCGCTCAACTTGGCGAGGGCCTGCTCTATAGGAGAGTCCAGCGTAGCCCTGGGTACATCTTCAAAGCGCACAATTTTACGCATGTAGGGATTTTCAGCCAGATAGCCTTCCTTACTCTCTGCAACGGGGATGCATCCACGCAAGAGTTCGAAATGAGTAATTGCGTTCTGTAGCATGCCACCATCCGAGGTGAACTGCACCGATGCAAATGCGAGAACCATCAACATCAGTGAACAACAGAACGCTGCTTCATGGCCATCATTGTCAAGAACGTCTGGAAGCTGTGACCGGAAGCTGCCAAGCGCGAGGGCATGATACTCCATTGCCGCGTTTACATACGGTGCATGATCAGGCGTCTTCAGCAGCCTTGCCATGTCGAATGCCGCGAGTGCAAAGAGGCTGTTCAATAGAAACCCGTACTGGAGCGTCCATTCGGGGACCATGAACTGCCAGACCACATCATCGTCGGATCCAGGGGTGCAGCAGCTCCTGTACGTCACCATCGACCATCGGTGCATTAGCTGCAGCTCCAATCGGCGACGGTCCGCTGGGAACACTGGTAACTTGGAGCTCCTTTCTGAATCATGAGCAGGATCTGTTCGGATAGACGTATTGGTTGGAAGTGAGGTTTGCGGACTATTAGGGCTAGGACTCAGGTCTGCATACTCGCATGCAGTTCCCCTAGTTTTGCAGCGATTACATGGCGGGCCCTCTTCATCACATTTAACGTGACGACGCTTGCAGGTCACACATCCCCGACGCGACTTTTGATGTGAGCGGCGTGTAGACATTGTAGGATCAATCACTCTGCATGGGCTTGGTCGGGGTGAGACTTCGATCTAAAGCAAAGTTGAGTCTATTGAAGTCACAGTAGGAAATTCTGATGAGAAGTTACGATACGATTACGATCACGACGTGGTTACGAGGAAAAAAATAACTCCGTGCACCCAAATCGACTTTTTGGAAACAACTACGCATCGCACCGCTGTACAACCGATCGGAATCGATTCTTACAGTCAAACACCATACTCACAATAGGGAAGGAAGACTTTGAGGACGACAAGTGCCTTGTTACAGAAAAGATGAGCAAAAATGCTGACAAACAATGTGAGAGTGTGTAAGTAAGTCACATGATCACAGTAATACAGGATAAGGTACCAGACAACGATTACATTGAACACTAATGTAAAAATAGATTTATAGATAGAATTATATAGCAAAATACAAATAAACTGAATCTTGATTCTTCAACCTTTCATTATTGTTACTGTTGTAGCCTCAGGTATTTGATACACTCACGTGACAAGCCATGGCAAAAGCCATATGAAGTCATAGAGTCGGAGTCGGGGCAATTATCATACCTGTGAGACATTTTCACATGAAACGTACGTTTACAGGTGCGTATATGATATGGGTGTATTTCCCCAGCTGTAGCTGTTATTAGCTAGTTGTTTTTGATAGTTGAAATTCATACTGTTCGCGTACGTACCAATGATAACAGTAGCCGTAGCCTGTTCAACAATCAGGAAGGTGGTGTCCAAGGGTATGGTAGCAAAAGCCAGGCATCAAATTTGCCATCACATTGACCCACCATACAAACATTCAGGGGGACTGTATAAAAAAGATCACGTGCGTAAAGCCGTCAAAAGAAAGCACCAAAGATGAAGATTCTATACGATACATCAATTTAACTGTTAATACACGACTAGTTACCCTTCTATGAACTCCAATATAATAGATAAACAAGGAAAATATCAATACCATGAAGATGACCCTTTAGATTATGCGAATAGAATTTGACAACTGTTTTTAGCCCAGACAGAGACATAGCTGTCCAACTAGATGCTCGGAGAGCATGATTCGATGGCTTTATTTATCTGCAAACTTTGATCGAGCTCGTAAGCCAGCACCGAACCAATAGATCAAGAACGTCCCAATGATTCCTATGACACTGAGACCTCCGAGAGTTGAGACGCCCTTGCCGACACCCAGGTTTACGAACAGCGGGTGCGCATATAATACACTCCCAGCAGCCATACTTGCCCTCGAAATATCATTTCCTGCAAACAGAGATGCTGCATATTTAGGATATGAGAGGGGGATGTACAAGAACACGGACTGAAAGACATATACGGTGCCCGTGACGAATATAGCAACACCGATTAATGGCACGATCCAGTGGATGTCAGGCCGCGAAGTCCATGCAAAAATGAACAAGCCAACGGGTAGAAGGAAGGAACCGACCATGGCTGGGATCATAAAGTACTCATGGTTGCTGATTCCGTGCTTTTGGATGTGAGGAATTTGCCACCAGCGCACGTAGATAAAGTAAGAGACGAGGCCGATTGTGGCGCCAATCTGGCACGAGAGAAAGGCGAGACCGGTCTCGCCCAGATTGAAGCCATACATAGGAGGAAATACGAGAGGAAAGACTTCGAAGAATGTATAGTAGATCCCATAGAAGAGGGCAGTGTAAAGATTCACAAAAAGGACTGCTGGATCCTTTAGCATAATCTCTGTAGGCTTGACGAGAGCCTCGACCACGATCCCGGAGAAGGTTAGATGCCGTTGGTCTATCTCACTTTGAGATTGGAGTCTCGAGTCCCCGGTAAGCTTCCGAAGACGCTGTGCACGGCGGAGGAGGATAGTGCGACTAGAAGTCTCTGGCATGGCGACAATAAGTAGGACCAAGACGGGAACGGCCATCCACACGATTTCCCACATGGACCACCTCCAATTCTTGTTCATAACAGCGAAGCCAGATATCAGAGGACCAACTGCTGGACCTGCCCAAGCACTCCATACCCACCACGATAGCGGATATGTGACATAAATTGTAGAATACACATCGCCAAAGGTCGCACCGGCATTGGAGATAGCAGGGCTTCCCATAAAGCCTTGGAGAAATCGAAGCACCACCAATCCTGCAAAATTGTCTACCACGGCAGTAGGGAATGATAAGATAAAAAAGAAGACAAATGGGATCCAATAAACAGGATTTCTACCGACGACAGGTACCTCACTTAGAGGTCCAAATAGGAGAGGCCCCACTCCGTAAGCTATGATATACATTGATAAAGGCAATACAGCTTTGGTGTAGCTGACACCAAATCGTTCCATAACTCCCGTTTCACTGGCAGCGTACATAGATGATGCAGCGTACATGACCCATGTATAAAAGCACATCACGAACGTAGTCCAGTGCCGTCTTGACACCGGCCAATTATATGGATTTGCAGGATCGTCATTTGTGTACCAATCAACTAGTACAATGCCATCCGATGTCTTCTTGGGGACAACCGCAAGCGACTTTGTACGCTCCAAAGTGAGCTCCTGTTCTGCCTCAAGACGTTCCTGAGTGTACGGCAATGTCTCTCCTCGACTTTTCGTGAGCTTTGCAGCGAGGGCTTCGATATCGGGATCCGCTGTCGATGTAGTGGACTGTCGACTCAAATTTCTCTCAGGAATTGTAGATTCTGGTGATTCTTCGGGCTTTTCATCTTCTAGCGGCTGGGAATCAGAAGCCAAAGGCTGATGCGATTTGTTGGAGTTGAGTTGCATAAGGTAGTTCGCGGGCAGCTCAAAACCTGGCTTCTCTTCCGGGTGCTGGAGCATTTTGTTTTTAGATAGCCATCGAATTAACTGGCCTAGAGGAGCCTCGCGAATGATGTCCTCCCACATGGTTATATCGCTCTTCAAAAGCAGTCGTCAAAGAAATTTGAAGGGGGGAGATGATGGAGAGAGAAAGTTAAATCTAGAACCTAAGTCTTATAGACACTGTTATTGCCTAAATGGAAGATAATAAAGAATCACAACACAGGAGGAATCAGATATAACTTTATATACAGATGCATCATGAGAAAGTTTGACTCTATTATGTTAACGCCGTAGCTGATAGAGCTCTCCAATGCAATGCAATGAATAATGACGAGAAACATCTTCAGCAGTTGGTAAGCATATGTAATTACAAAGCAGAATTAAGTCTTCAAAACACGGATGTAGAATATCTCTGATTACTTCACATTCTAATTGCTCAGGGAAGAAGGAGGATTGTTAAGGCGGTCACTAGCCGATAAATAGTTTAGCGTATCATTGGTCTAACCTAAATTGGTTCTCAAGAACCTTGCTGTTGCATAGTGCTAAAATTTGCAACGGCCAATGCTAGAGCACGAAGCTATATGATGGCTGCTTACGGAGAATTTGGCGTGCTCGGCACTTAAACTTTAAGCCCCTAGCGGTGACGTAGTTGCGAGCAATCAGTTGGCACCAACCGCTTTGGGGTATTCGTTTTGTCATAATTCACTTATTAACGCTAGTAAACGGTTTCAGGGGTCTCATGCAAATAGGGTGGCTACCAGAGAGTAGACTACTGCAATACAACATTGGTTACGCTCCATAGTACGTAGCATGCCCTAAAGCGCTCTTTTGATACCAAAAAAAATCTAAAAATCTCTGTGGAATCTGGCCTCCTGATGTGAATACTCTTATAAGCAAAATTACAGAATTAGTCTTTGATACCTCTTCCTACTCTCCAAGTCGCTGGTGTTGCTGACATCACCGATCATTCCATAGAAGCTCGATACAGCACTGTCATACGCAGCTCGAAAATAGTGTGGGCCGATGGGCTGAGGATTACGCATATCGGTTTTCCTATTTCCAGTATTTCCCGTGTCTCGCATAATTATCAAACTCTCTATACAGATTGGCTTGATAAATGCACATCGTTGAGTAATCTTAAAACTTATTCAATATACCGAAAGCCCGGAACCTTCACCGGAGCTTATAGCTTAGATACATACCGTTCTCTTGTAGGTAATTAAATAGGCTCAATAATGACGTCAGATGAGATTAGTGGAGCGGTGAGTCTTCTGAAAGCGTGGGAAAAGAGGAACGTTAACTCCAGATAGAATTCATTTCATTCTCTTCGGAATATTCTGTAATTTGATATTCTGATCAAAAATTTGCATATCTTGAATTGATAGTATTGAATAACCTTTAACTTTCACCAAATGAGAATTTAAAATTATCGCAAGTTTACACAATAAATGGAGGCTTCTCCCTCTCATCGAATCTACACAAAGCGGCATGAATATTGTGATTTGTAAGAGCCAGCAAGAGTACAATGGATCTCTGCAGCTAGATATAGACTGTGCTTTACTGCAACCACCATGATTCAATCTTTTGCTATTCTCTTACATGAGCTTAGATTCTAAGTCTTCCCCTTTCGTGAATGCTGCGCATTACGTGCCATTTTCCTCTAGGGATATTCATTCGCGTGCGGTCCGTTCTGATCATACGGCTATTGTGGGCTTTTATAGTATACACAAAAGAGATATGTCAAATGAACTGAGAGGCAGAAAATAAATTTGTAATATTAAACAATTTTTTGAAATTGAGCATGTCTCAACAACTTCCATAGCACCAGATAAATCAACTCGTCAATGCAAATGATATACATAGGATATGGTACCATGATTATAACAATACAGTCACCATCCGGATTCAACTATACAAATCACATAACATGTAACAGGGCACTCTGTGTCAATTCATCAAAGCCCCGACATCTGTTTGTTCCCATTGCCACATATACCACATAAACAGACTTCTAAGTTCACGTCAGAGCTGCCTAAAGAAGGCCTAGAATTCGGGAGTATAGAGGAATACCTATATGGCCTGAACTTTTCCGCGATCTCTAGCATCTCAGACTCACTCATGTATTTCCACTTTCCTCCTTTGGCTTTCAACTTTTCTACATCTCGGCCCATGAACGCAGCCATACCCCTCTGTACACCTAAATCACCTGTAGAAAACACATCTAGTCGTTTGAGCTCAAAAAAAGCGAACATCTCCACACTCCATTGGCCAAGGCCCCGAACTTTAATTAGTGCCTCCCTCAATTGTTCGTAGGTCGCCGAGACTAATAAGGAAGTCGTAAGCTCGCCAGACACAAATTTTTCAGCTAGGCCCTTGATATACTCCGCCTTCCGCTGAGAGAGGCCGCCTGTACGTAAAGTATCCAGAGATTTGCTACATACTTCGATCGGCGTCGGGAAGACATGAATTGAAGGATCTGGCTTGTCGAGATTGAATAGAGCAATAAATTTGGTCTTAATGGATTTTGCTGCTGCCCCTGATACCTATATGTGGTTTATTGATGTTAGTGGCGCTAAAGAAACACCTATAAATTTTGCACGCTTACTTGCTGAGATATAATACTTCTGACCAAACTCTGGAACGCATCGATTTCTTCATCCAGACCTTCCGGCGATAAGATATGGCAATAGTTCTGGTCAATGCAAATCTTTAATCTTGGTTCGATTTTTATAAGATGTGCATTAGCTTCTTCCAGTACATTGGCTATTGTGTTTCCGATATTAGACAATTGCGATGGCGATACTTCTTCCACTCCCTTACTCAACATCAAATTATT
This sequence comes from Scytalidium lignicola, assembly GCA_002812745.2. Classification (NCBI taxonomy): domain Eukaryota; kingdom Fungi; phylum Ascomycota; class Leotiomycetes; genus Scytalidium; species Scytalidium lignicola. Next base: position 34,767 of record NCSJ02000332.1, read on the forward strand.
CGTCTCTCCAGCTACCAGCGTTATATTTGTTTCATTAACATCGGCGGGGTATTTTTCCGAGGGTGGAGATGATTTATCGTCAGAATTTATTACCCGTCCTTTAATGATTGCAGCTGAGATATGTGTAATTTGATTTGTCTTCCGTTTTCTCTTTGGCAGCAACGGATCACTCGGTGCAGCTCCTCTTGTTTCATTCTTCTCTTGACTATTATTCCTTCGCTTTAATTTATATTTCGCCGTCTCTGTTGTCGCCGCCTTTGTCTTATTTGAGATCTTGGATCTGGCCCTCTGGGTTGATTTTCTATGAATTTTTGCTTCCAGGCGTGCTTGATGCCTTGTAATCATAATGATAGCAATACTGGTATTTGTGAGAAATATTTTAAGAATATGGTTGAATGGAATCGGGATACGTTTTTATTAGGATAGATAAGAACCATCCGATTCAATCTGCAATACATGTCAGATACGTCCCATAATGTGAAACATCCGTGCCACGATCGATTAACATTTCATGAAATTTAGTATAATAAAGTTAAAATTGACATTAAACTGGAAAGCATATTGACATGAATTTGGAGCAGCACCTGATTTCATCAGATATTCGGAAGTAGATTCATTCACTTGTTAAACTTACTATATCCGACATATCACGGCTTTTTTCCAGAATGCCAAAAACGTCGCAGATTCTTCAATTTGCAATCAAAAAGTGTGACGATTAAGCGCTGTATCCTCTGATTAATAATATAACGTTATTGCGAAGCAATTACGTCCGTACAGTATCGTAATTGGGACATAGCTAAAAATAACTTTCTTAGTGTATATTCAGTTTCATGCAGGAACATGGATTTCTTAGTTCGTATTCAGACTAGTGAAATAATCATTTCACAACCTTAGGCTTTCAATCTAAGTAGAAGTCCGAGTTAAAGTGGAGTGAATCTGAGTCGGACTTTAAATTTTCGGAGTAACGTGAAGACTTGGAGGCTCACCGACAAAAATAAGCCTTACTCCTGTACTAAAATGATTTGAAACATCACTAGTCTCTCTTAGATTCTGCTAAACAAGAAAGAAGCATCACTACAGTATCATAGTGGCAATCAGCTCTACTGTAAATCATCGGCGGAAGATCTCGGGATAATGGCAGATGCTGATTTGCCATGAAATGCAGCTCTATCTTCTTCTACTCTCATCACGTTATTAGCCAATTGCATTATAGCTACGATAGACACCAAGCAGCATCAAAACAATTGCATATTTCAATTTGATTACAAAGGCAAAGTCATTTCCTAGGGAGAAATATCGAAATCAGCAACAAAAGCGATTCTTCTTTGGGATTCATACCCATCGCCGATATTCGAAAGAACATGAAAAAAAATACAAAGGCATACCTCTCCTTCAACAAGCAATTGAGATAAGCCAGTTCCCCCAAGGGGTGGTTGATATGTTCTTCACCAAAATACTACGCAAGATGGACAAACAGTCACGGGACCAGTTCTATGAATTCTTTGAACGCCCTTATTGGAAAAGACTATGGATCATTCAAGAGGTTGCATCCGCTTCTATTGGGAACATCCTCGTGTACTGTAGATCCGACGTTGCCAGCATGGCGAATATTAAGAATGCTCTAACACAGACACCAGAAGGGAAAAGCCTTCTTGGCGCTAGAGATGTCCCTGACTTTCGCAGATTCCGAATCAATAAAGCAACAGGGAAAATGCCTTCATTTTGTTACAGTCGCACTCTTTATTCGACCTCCTAGTATAGGCGTCTATAGAGACTCCTCGAGCTACAGTATACAGTATCCTACACTAATATTCCCGTCCTTTATTCGCATTCTGCCAGTAACAAGAGAATCAACAGTAAATAGGCACAGAACAGAGCCTTACTCAAAAGCTATAACCTAAGCCACCTAAATTCCTATACACCTATCACTCCGTAGTTTAGTTTACTATCTCCTTATATTGTACTCCATTCCGACTGTAACTCTTCATAAGGTCTATCCCTTATTATGATGTCTGTCTTTAGGAGAGTTTAGTCTATCATCCTACTCTATGAAGATGCTTATTAATGTATCTAGATCCTCTAAAGCAATTTAACATGTCAAAAACACATTAATTGAAGCGTAATTGCTCGTTAGAACATTAGCTAAAATATAACTCAGTATGTTTGTTAATAGTTATTCCTCTCTCGAGTTGCGTTTTGTCGTCGTGATTAACCTCAGAGACTGTAGGCAATTGTCAAGCAGGAAAGTAAGTTTACCATGTCCATTTTCCGTCGTAGTAGAGTACAGCATACGTACATCTTGAAAAGGGAAGACCAAACCCTTTCGCGATGGTAATACTGTGGTTATCTCTATGTGTGGTGTTTCAGGAGGCTCAGAGGGATGATTTTCGACGCGTTGACGTGTTGTTGATGGGAAAATAATTATCGCTGAGTGACTCAATCTTGGCTTTACAGACACAAGAGTGCTGTAAGTTCGTAGCCCTCGCCGCGTACAGGTGTTGAGTCTCGAGGGCCAAAAGGCCTTCATTAGTTAAATTATTGCACATAAGTCGGGGGTTATTTGCGACTAATCCACAGGACAAACTCTACGGACTTCTTGGAATGGCTTCTGATAGTAAAGAACTCGTCCCTTTACCAAATTATAAGCAGTCTGTCGGGACTGTCTTCGAGGAGATGACACGAGCTGTGATGGAGAAGAAACGGTTCCCAAATATCCTATTCTTCCGTTCGAGTGAGCGTGCACCGGAAGAGAGACCACCTTCTTGGATCCCGGATTGGCTTGAGATGGCCTATGTACATAGACCTTAGCACAGCTCACTTGCTGGACGGGAGGGCATGAATCTTTATATTCAAGAGGTCATAGGGAATTTTCGAAATTTCATGTCCTCGTCAAGCTGTTTTGCTACATATCAAACCACCGATTGTGATTGAAGGGCAGCAGCTCAAGATGCGAGACAGGATACTTGCAGTTATTGATGGGCTTTCTACACAGATTACTGATAGCGTCGAGCAAGGTAAGATGTTTCAGTCAACTAGGCGCTTTGCAAAAGGGAATGGATTCTATGACCATGACAAAGATATAGTGGAAGCAATTGCAAACAGTATTAGCATGGAAGATGTGGATTTCGGAGCTGGAGTTCGCAAGAAAGGCAACGATTTGTCGATGATTTTTTTTTGTACAGCTCGTTGCCAGCGGCACGAGATACGCTAGAAAACACGCAGCGCTTGAGGATTGGTTAATTTCCAACTCCAAGTTCGAGATTGACGGGATGTCTCTAGGCCGCTGGTTCAATTATGCTGAGACTGCCCTTGAAGAAGCTTCATACCGTGTCGGTAAAGCTCTCGGATGTGGTATGAGACTTATGACGACCACTGCTGGGCAAGTTGGTATGGCACACTCTTAATCTCAGTCTCGGGACAGGGTGTTTTTGCTTCTAAGATGTAGCATGCCTATTATCTTGCGACGGTCTGGAGAGGTATACCATGTAGTTGACGAGGGGTACTTATCACCGATGGTTGATTGCTCGGGATGACTTTTTGGACAAGGACTTCGGGTAGAAGACATGATGGAAATTATTATTGAATAGCTGGTGGATTTACATGTAGTAAACTAGCTTAATAGTTGATAAGGATATCTAAGATTAAGTTCCCCGAAAGCCGGGTGAGCATATCTCCATATGTTTTACAATTCTTTTGGCAGCCTTCTTAATGATGTTGGTGTTGGTTCCAATAATCACGTATTAGTCACGTGCAATTAGCGTTAGCGTGGATTAGGTAATCAGGAGGTTGTGTCAGAGGTTATGGCGCAGGGAATAGGCTACTACGCATATATCTTGTATGGTACAGAGACTCAATTGGCTGCTAGTCTTGATGATGTACAGTACATAGGGGTGTGTGTGAAAATCCTTCAACCGTAGCCGACCGTAAGCTCCCTGAGCTGTGATTGGTTGTGCTATTACATAAGCACCATACTCTCTGACACTCCCCCATGCGTTGTAATTGCCATGGTTCCAACCACCATGCCATACGGTCGAATTGCACGTTCTACAGCTACGCCTAGGCCTCGTTAACTCCCATAACGAACATACGGTTCGTGGCGCCTACGTCTCCCATGGAGTTCAGCCGCCCCACAGAATTCATGGGCTCTACGTCTCCCAGAAGTGGAAGTTCGAACACCATGCTGTGTTATGGTACAAGAGCACCCCTGGCATCTTCCGTTAGCTGATTCTGACACTTTACAGTGCTCCTTCAGTGTGATCTTGTTCGAATTCCCTAATACCAAGTGAATGGCAGTGCTTCATGAATGTGGAAATGGGTAGTTGCTTGGTGAGCAGATCTGCCGGCTGTTCAGTCCCTGGTATATGCTCCACCACTAGCCTTTTGGCCTCCACCATGTCAGATCTGATATAATTGAACCGTATATCGATGTGCTTCGCTTTCTTATGATACTTGTTGTGGTGTATGAGCTCTACAGCTCCAAGGTTGTCGATATGGAGTGTTGGTGGGTGGTTGTACGTCTCCTTCAGATCACGGTTCACCTTCTCCAGCCATGCCACTTCCTTCGTGGCCTCACTTCCTGCCATAATTTCGGCTTCCATGGAGCTTAAAGCAGTTGATTTCTGACGTTGTGCCACCCATAGAATGGCTCCCCCAGCTCTGGTAGCTGCCCAGCCGTTAAATGACTTCCTATCGCCTTCAGTTCCCCATGTAGCGTCGCTGTACAGTGTGTACGGGTTGGAACCTTCAGGAATCGTCCCATTGTACAGTATTCCAACTGTAATTGTCCCTTTTAAATATCGTAGCATGCGCTTTGCAAGCCGTAAGTGTAAAACGCATGGGCTGGCCATATGCCTTGCCAGTTGACTGACGGGATAGCTAATATCGGGACGCGTGCCATTTGACAGATATATGTAGGTTCCGACTAGTTGTTGATATAGCTCGTGGTCTGACGGTTCCAACGGAATATAGTCGTCTTCTTGTGCTGTTTGCGGATCGATTTCGTCCACTTTGGACAGTACAGTACCTGCATCCATAGGTAATGAAATGGGATTGCAATTAGCCATTCTGAATCGTTCCAAAAGCTTGGAAATATACAGCCCTTGGTGGAGGTGTAAAGACTTAGCTTTACGGTTGCGTTGAATCTGAAAACCAACGAATAGCTTTGCCTCCCCCAAGTCTTTGCACTTCCACTGGCCATGGATCTCTCCCTTGGCCTGTAGCACCTTTTCTGACTGTCCTACGATCAGCATATCGTCCACGAACAGTAATATATACGCTCCGTCGCGAGTGTAAAGGTTGGGATCTGCAGTGGAAGGCATGAAACCGATGCTTTTGAAGTACGCATCTACGTCTTGGAACCATGCTCTGGGAGCTTGTTTTAGACCGTAAAGTGCCTTGTTCAACAACAAGCAATGCGTTTCCGAGTTTACGGACGGTTCCACTAGCTCAAAATACTCAGGAATCTCCATATATATCTCTTCAGATAATGTAGGATTCAGGAACGCGGTTTCGACGTCCATTTGATGTATTTCTAGATCTCTGACAGCTGCTATAGCTAAAATGGTTCTTAAAGTGTTATACTTAACTACTGACGCAAAGGTTTCTGTATAGTCAACACCATACTTTTGCTCAAAACCTTTAATTACTAGCCGTGCCTTGTGACGCTCTAGGACTCCCCGTTCATTGAACTTGTCTCTACAGACCCATTTACAGTGTATAACTGTGCGATTCTGAGGCTTCTTAACGATGGAGAATGTACGCGTTTGCTGCAACGACTGTAGTTCCCGTAGAATTGCTTGTATCCAGCCTTCAGGATCCATTTTCATGGCTTCCTCGACCGTAAACGTGTCCATAGGCATGTAGCTATGTAGTTGCTTTGCAATAGCCATAGCTACAGCGTCAGGAAAGACAGCTTTCTTGGGAATTCGCCCAGAGCGCGTAGTCTTGTATATCTCAGGATTCACAACGTCTTTACGTCTGTACTGACGTTTCTGACGTACTACAGGAGATTCTGGCTCTTTCGGAGCAATCGGTCCAATGACCTCTGGTTCAACAACCTGACGCGCGTTACTGCTGAGCTCTACAGCTTCAGCACGAGACTCAACAGTCCCTGGCTCTACAGCCGGTAACACCATTTCTTGTGGCTCAACAGCCTGTATAACACGCTCAACAGCTGTGTTATTACTCGACCTCAACAGGGAGTTATTGCTCGACCTCAACAGGGAGCTATCCATCGGAGCGCATGGCGCTTCAGGGTGCTCAACAGCTGCCCTAGGTCGTTCAGCAACAACCGTAGAATACCTCTCCTGTTCAGCAACAGGTTGTTCATAACGCATAGAAGTAGTTAACGGGTGGTTAACGGCTGTAATATGCTCCTCAGGGAGCTGTTTTCTCTGATTCCTATGCTTTATAGGGTCAGCAATACGTGTAGTTCCTGGGAATGAATACTCATTAAACTCCGCCTCTGCGGCCAAGTGTAATTCATGTGTTTCAGGGTTGACAAGCTTTGGAATCATATTCCCTGATTGGCCCACATATATGTATTTCCCTCGAATTACTGGCTCATACTTATTACCACGTATGGCTGACGGTAACAAGCTAATTGCGGCACATCCAAAGACTTTTAGCTTTGACAGATCCGGTTTACGGGTGTAATATGCCCCGTAAGGTGTTGCTGAATAGCACATACGCTCGTAAGGAAGTGCAGCTGTGGGGGTTCGATTCTTGAGCCATACAGCGTGTTCTGTAGCATAACACCAGAACGTATGGGGAAGCTTAGCACGATATAGCATGGATCTGGCGTATTTGTTGACCACTTGCATAGCACGTTCGATTACACCATTCATAGAGTGCTTGTATGGCGGAGATGGCTCAAAGTTGATTCCCAAGCTTTTCAAGTAGCTCTGGAATTGCTCTCCAAACTCACTTTTCCCGTTATCAGCTCGTACAAACGTGACTTTGGTATTACACTCCCGTTCCACCTTTTGGAGTAGTTGCTTGAACTCTCCAAGCACTTCTACGGATTCTTTGCTTCTTAGAAAGTGTATCCAGGTGTAACGTGTAGCATCGTCCGTAATTAGAAGGAAAAATCGATATCCTTGAACGCTCCATGCCTTGATTCCGGAGATGTCACAGTGTAGACGTCGTCCTGGGACGTCTGTACGTGAATCGGTTGTCTTGTTGAAGGATTCCTTCATCCTTCCAGCTAAACAAGCTTCACAAGCTGTATCTCCTGGCAGTAGCTCTCCAGCGGTTGGTTTACGGAAGTTGACTCCCGTAGCACAGTCAGGCATGGCATCAACGTTACGGTAGTTGGTATGCCCTAAACGGTCATGCCATAGCTCACGGGTGGTTTGCGGTTTTGGGAGTGATTCTCCCCCTTGAGCTGTAGTTGCCGTAAAGGCTTGTTGTATAACATGGTCCACATAGTAAAGACCGTTAACACCTGTACCTTGGAATATTACTTGTCCATTACGTATGGCAAAAGCTTTGTGATCTTCGAAAAGCACTGATACTTTGCTGTCGTTGAAAGTGTCGGTTGAGAGTAGTCTGTTACAAAGCCTTGGAGCGTACCAGACGTTATCTATCTGAATTGGGCCGTAGGTAGTAGGTATAATCACTTCTCCATGTCCTAACGCTTCAACTGTCGAACCATCGGCTACTCTGACGTTCTTGGGCGTGTCCCAGCGTTTCAGTGGTTTGGCAAAGTCACTCATATGGCTGGTAAAGTGTCTAGAGGCACCGGAATCGAATATCCAGTCTCCTGTAACGTTCACAGCTGTAACCAAAGCATGTTGGTTATCTTGTGGGTTGCTAGGACCGTAAGAGTAATAACCGTCGTCGTTAGCTAGTGCAGGAATGTGTGTAACCATATTTACATGCTCATTCTTTTGTTTCTCAACACCACTTCTAGCATATGATTGAGCTTTCAGGAACGCTTTACAATCCTTCATAAAGTGTCCTTTCTTAAGGCAAAACCGGCACTGATCTGAATCCAGTTGTTCTTGGTTCCCAGCCTTCGAATTAGAGCCTTTTCTCCCTCTGAGGGTTCTCCTGTTCCCATGGAACTTATTGCCGCGTTTTCCACCTCTTGCCTTCCGTGGTCTTGATTCTATAGACCGTACAAAGTTTGCAGAGGCTTGAGTGGCTTGCGGAGTTTGGGAAGCACCCGTAAGTCCATGAAGTGACTTATATTGCTGGTGGCTAGCATCCAGAAACGTAACGAGCTTCTGATAGCTCAAGTTCTGTAAGAAGACGTTTTGACGGGTAGTCATCCAGAAAGAGTCGGTAGGAAGTGAATCCAGGATTCTTGTATGCATTTCCTCATCCGTAATGCCCTTTTCAGCTCCTCGCAACTGTGATCTGTAAGATTCGAGCCTTTCTATGAACTGCCATATCGATTCCGATTGTATATTCCATCTTTCCCTGTGGAATTGACCCCTTACGGACATCTGGAACGTGGTGTTGGTGGAAAGGTCATATTCAGCCAATAACTCCCATGCCTCCTTCACTTTCTTGTCCATGAGCAAATCTATGATTCTATTCCTTATTCCAGGCGTTACAGAATTGACAATAATCTGAATTGCCTTGTTGGCTTTTCCGTCCCAACGGTCCGTATCGCGGTTAGGTCTGGTTTCCGTTCCTTTTGCAATTGATAGCACATTGGCAACCGTAAGTGCTAATTCGCAGGTTTGCTTGAATTCGGTGTAGTTTTCGCCGTTGAGGATGGCTACGTCTCCGTACTTGCTGTGGTAGTAGCCACTAGAGGTTCCATGGCCTCCAGTTGTCGATTCAGAGCTTGTAGATGAGTTTTCCATTGCGAGCTATCCGGGCTCATAACCTGTCAGAGGTTATGGCGCAGGGAATAGGCTACTACGCATATATCTTGTATGGTACAGAGACTCAATTGGCTGCTAGTCTTGATGATGTACAGTACATAGGGGTGTGTGTGAAAATCCTTCAACCGTAGCCGACCGTAAGCTCCCTGAGCTGTGATTGGTTGTGCTATTACATAAGCACCATACTCTCTGACAGACGCGGTGGATTATGTAAGAATCTGTCACGTGTCAACCGGGTATAGCTGCTGACTAAGAGCTGCCAAAACCGAGTAACGTAAATCCCCATCCAACCGAACACTTTTCCCCCACCTCAACCTTCGACATCGAATATTTAACTAACAACAACAAATAATCAAATAAATTCAGTGACTAGCTAATTGAGGACAATGAGTAATTTTATGACCTGAAATATTACATCCTGAGCACGTTGGTGGCCGTCGTGGTGGTGCTTGCAAAGGATCAGCGGATATTGAAGAATTGGTGACTTGTACCACATTCTGTGCTGTAGCATTTGATTGAGCTAATTCCTGAGCCTCTTGCCTTGTCAAGGAGCCTGTATAAATCAATTGTTTTCTAGATCTACGTAGTTTTCGTTGCATTGAAGCATTTATAGCTTTCAATTCTTCGATCTCCTTTGCTAAAAACACTGCATTATGCATGGCCAATTCACAACCTTTGACTAGCTGGTTTAAAGCTGTTTTAGTAGGAGTAGGAGGGCTATTTTGCTCTTTAAGTAGTCGATGAATGGTCTGAGATTGCAATTGCAATTGAATAGGATTATGAGGTGTTTCTGGAATCCATCGTACTCCAGAATTGCTGCTATGAGTACTTCCTGGAGGTGTAGGTGTTTTATCAACTTGAACTTGCAATTTGGCTAGTACACGCTCTGGATCATATGGAACCAATCCAGTAGCTGCAAATCCATTCTGAATAGTTGTTGGTTTGAAAGTTTGCTGACGCACAATTGGGTATATCTCCAGGAAATCCTCTTTATCAATATGCTGGATTTTACCCCGTACTTTAGCTTCGATTTGAGTGCCATACATGCGCTTGAGAACTGAAAAACAGGTCACATCAAGTGGTTGAAGGATATGAGATGAATGAGGAGGCATACAAATTGGAACAATCTTGTGTTGAGAGCAAAATAAGTCGAATTCAGGTGCTACATGGCTACCATGACCATCAAGGACTAGCATGCGATATTGGCCTTTAGTTTTATCTCTGGTAGTAGGTTCAAAGGTTTTCTCAAGCCATTCAAGGCCAATTCGATTATTTGTCCATCCATTATCACTCCGTTCATCTCTCCAACCATCAGGTAATAAACTGCTTAAAGCCAATTGATGGTGTTTCCCCTTAAAGATGATCAAAGGTGGTAAGGCCCATCCGCAAGCATTGATTGATTCAACAACAGTAACCCATTCACGATTACCAGGTTGTAAAAGTGGAGGTTTACCAAAGCAATCAGAGGCTGTAACTACTTTAGTAGTAGCAATTGTACCCATTGCAAAGCCTGTTTCATCGAAATTATAGATGTCCTCGTCCAGGATTCCATATTGAGCCTTGATTTCAAGGAATTGGGTAAACCACTGTTGAATAAGCTTTGGATCTTCGCATTTGGCTCGTTGATAGTTATATTTTCGAATATATTTGGTAGTTAACTCAGCATGACGGCTTAAAAATCGCTGGACCCAGTTTTTGCCTACAGGTGAAGGAGGAGTAGGTTCACCACGTTCAGAAATCAAAGTATTGGCCATAGATTGTACTCCTGAAGGTCTAGGAGGCATTCCTCGAGTTCCCATAGAGATAATCCATCGTACTAACGATTTTTC
>NCSJ02000333.1:0-45397 GCA_002812745.2 Scytalidium lignicola
CCTTGGAGTCCTTGGAGTCCACTGGAGTCCACCAGGGATCCAACTGTATTTCATTATCTATATAAGCACGCTGTAGGAACATGAGAGTAGATTCCTCGTGTTCAACCTAAATACATTACTGTATCCTACCTTCGACCTAGTAACTTGCTTGTGTGTCACACGTTTCCGTTGTCCCTGAACATCTACCTTACCCTTGGCTATCCAGTGACCTGGATGGCGTAGTTTTGTAACATTTTAGTTGCTTTTCTGATTTGATCAGCTTAATGTTTGTTTATAATTGTTGTAACAATTATAAGTTATCCTTTATTGTATATCAAGAACTTGCCTTTGTCTTCCTTTAATATAAGTTCATTTTCTTCTTTTTCTTTGACTAAGTACTTAAGTTTCTGATTTAGAGTGTTTATTCTTCTATTATCTTCATCTTTGACATGAGTAATCTTGAAATTATACTTAGATAATTTCTTTGTCTATTGTACTTGTCTTGTATTCAACTGTTTAGTTGTTATAAAGTATTGAAGGTTATGATAATCTAAAAGTATATCTATTATTTCACTAGATCTTATAGTATATACTCTCTAGTACTTTAAAGCTTCTATAATAGTTAATATTTCTTTATTTAATGTTTGATAATTTCTTTTTGCAACATTTAACTTTCTTGACCAAAATGCTAATAATACTTAGTAATGTTATTTACTAATTCATTATAATTAAGATAATATAGCTTTTAATGCTATATCAAAGGTATTAGTCTTGATTCTTATTCCCNTTTTTTAAATTGAAGATTCCTAAGAAACTTCCTTTTACAAAGGTGTCCTTAATGCTTTAGAATACTTCCTTCACAATGTCATTCCATTTATAGACTTAATCCTTCTTCATGAGTTTAGTTAATAGTATAAATATTTTAGAATAATCTTTTATAAATCTTTAGTAATAATTAGTTAACCTTAAGAAACTTTGTAATTGCTTAACAGTCTTAAGTAGTTCTTATCCTTTAATTGACTAAATCTTATTATTAAGGGTCTTTATCCTTTCTCCAGAAATACAATGTTTTAAGAATTGAATTTATTCCTTATGAAATTTGCATTTTACTAGTTTGTAACATAATCTTGCCTCTTACAACACTTGTAAAATAAGCTTGACATACTCCTTGTATTCCTTAATATTCCTTAAGTAAATGATTATATTATCTAGATATATTATCATGAATTTCTCTAAATATTTTTCTAATATTCAGTCTATTATTCTTTGTTGTATTGTTAAAGCATTGGTCATATTAAATGTTATAACTAATAACTTAAATAATCTGTATTTTGTTCGAATAATAGCTTTTTTATTCATTATCTCNTTTTAATCTTAACCAGATTAAATGTTAACTATAAGTTTAGCTTAGTGAATATAATAATTCCCTTCAACTTGTCCATTATTGAATTTATTAATAATAAGGGGTATTAGTCTTTCTTAGTTCTATTATTTAAGTGTTTGTAATTATTACAAGGTTGTCTTAATAGATTGTCTTCTTTCTTTGTATAATGCAATAATACTTTAACTTTACTATGACCTTCTTTGTATAAACCTTTAAGTATTATTTTTTTAAGTAACTATTTCTTTATTGCCTTATTCTTAACAAGAGTTATTTGATAAATCAGTTTGTAAGTTAGTCTAAACTCCTCTTTAAACTTTATCTTATAATCTTATAATTTATACTTAAGTAAGGTTGAATTATCAGGTCTTTTTGTAAATAACTCTAGTTATTTATAATATTCTTCAAGAATATATTTTATAATCTTATTAATATAAATAACTTTTAAGGACATTAAACCTTATTCTTCTTCTAAGAAGATAATTATACTTGTTCTCTAATTAATTATTGGATTATGCTTTTTTTATTCATTTGATTCTTAATATAACTTGATATATTCTTAACTTTATAACATTAAAAGATATCTTCTCTTAGTAGTTTTTGTTATACCTTATATTTAAGTTCTGAGTTTGAATGTTGATATGCTTCTGAATCTTAGTATTATTTGTTAATGATATTAGATAGTTGTTGTCTTTGACTTTTATACTAAGTTTAAGTTGTTTTATGATTTGTTTATTAATGAAGTTTCTTTTAGCTTTTGAATTAATCAAGGCTTTTACTAATTTCTTGTACAATTTTATATTAATGTAAAGTGAACTCTTATTATTCATAGAATAAAGATTAATATTTCTAGTATTGTCAACTGAAATGTTGTTAGTGATTTCCAAATCTTTAACATTCTCTTAAAGTTCTTTAAATAATATTGTTTATCTTGTTATAAAGTTTCTTAACCTTAGTCTATTTAGGCTTTTGTCATTTATGAATACATGTACATCTTGTACTTATTCTACTATCTCATTTTTAAGGTATTCCCTTATTTTAATGATAAAAACATTACTTTCTTCAAGAATTCTTTTAATAGTATTCAAAGGGTATATTATTACTTTTTAGTTAAATTGTTAATTGATTCTTTGTAATAGTTTGTCTTCCCTTAATAGTATAATAAGTACTTTTAAAGGTAGTAAATCTTCTTCTAGTTCATTAATTGTAAGTAATACTTCTACATCCTAATTAGCTGGTTCAATAATAATCTTAACTAGTTCCCTCTGTTCTTGTTAAGCATAATACAATTCAACTTCAAGTAGTTATTCTATTAATTTTCCTAAGCTTTAAATTTCTCCATTTTGTGTTTTTACTTTTAATTAGTCTTGTTAGTAGATTATTATCAGAAGTCCTTTATATTATATGTTGTATCTTCCTCATACAACATAACTTAACCCTTCTTCAATTATTATCTAGACTTCTTTGAGTATTTAGTTAAAGTTATCCTGAATCTGAGTTCTTTCTACTAATAAGAAGAATTTGCATATTCCTTTCTTTATGATAATACTTTGAAAGTTAGTCTTATAAACTAAAGTAAGATCTTTAATATTGAGTTCATATGTTTTGACAATTACTTTTTTCTTATTATACAGTCTAGAAAAGCTAACTTCTATCTAGGATCTTCTATCCTCTTAATTTTCTCATGTTAATCATAAGATAATACTTCAAGATTAATAGTTCCTTAAAAACAGGATATTATTCTGTTAATATAACTTCAAAATCTTCTAGCATTACCATCTAAATTCTACTGATTCCTAGAATCAATCTCCATTTGCCTTAACTCTTGATTTAGTTATTATCTCAAGGATATCTTGTATATTAAGTTCTTATTATAAACATTAAGTTAACCTTAAGGACTCTTGTTATTGTTATTTTATCTGCATTAGTCTTAATAACATGATATAATATAGTTATTAAGCTTTAGTTATCCTCTTCTTCTGAGGAGTTCTTCTCTTTATTTAAACTTTCCTCTTTTGACAATTCTAATAGAATATCCATGATTCTTAAGATTCTTATAACTTTAACTTTAATTATTATACTTGATTTGTTATCCNTTTTTATGAGTATTTGTTATATGTTTAGAAAGTCTATACTTAAAACACAACTTGTTTTTTCTTCTTTTATTTAATTCTTCAAGGGAAATTCTAAAGGAATTCTCTTTTTTGTTTTTTCCTTTAAAGTACTTCTTTCCTTTCCCTTTAAAGGACTTTCCTTTCCTCATAGTATTTAACTTTATAAAGTCTCCTTGATCCTTCTTGTTATTAGTCTTTCTTCTGTTAAAGTAAGATCTCTCTTTCTTGTTTAAGATTATTTTGTATTGTTCATTTTTAATCTTGATAAACAAGTTAACAAGAATATTAAATGTAATGATTACAAGTTGTTAGTATAATTCTTCTTTGATAAAGTCCTTTAAACTAGTCTTATACTAGTATATATATGCTTTTTCCCTTTAGTTGATTAATATTATATACTAATAATAAAGTATTATATATTCATTAAAACTCTTAGTTTGTCTGAGATAAGTTAATTATTTCTTAATATTCCTTTTCTTATCAACATCATTATACAAGCATTTAAGTTCTCTTATATAATTAGCTTAACTTATAATGATGTTGATTACTCTTTAGTTTGTTATTCTTCTATTTGTTATAAACTATTTGTCCTTAAAAGGTTAAAAAACAAGTTTTAGTTATTCCTCTTAAGTATATTGATGCTTACAAGACTTTATATATGTCTTCAAGTAGTAAGTAGTCATTTAACACTAAGTAAGTTCTTGTTTGAACAAGATATACCTTTAACTTCTTCTTATCCTTATAGAACAAGTTTAATCTTATGATTTTGACTTCTTTAAAGGTTGTCATTGAAACTTGTTTAATGTTGTCTTCTAGTTTAGAGTCTAGATTAAGGTCTAGACTTAGAACTCTTGATATTAGAACTGGTTTTAAGTTTAGTTTAAATAATAAAGGTATTAGTTTCTTCTTTATAACTCTTGATAATTCTTTAACAACTAATCCTTTTGTTAACTTAATAAGTTACTTTAGTAGTATAATAACTTCTTTTAACATTCCTTTTTAAATGTTAATTTCCTTGATAATCTAATTCTCACTTTAATCTTCTTTAGAATTATCTTCTGAACTTTCTTTAGATTCTTCTTCAGATCTCTCTTTAGATTCCTCTTCAAAGTCTTTTTTTAAAATCTTCTTTAAATCATTATTCATTGTTATTATCTACTAGTATATTTGTTTTTAAATCTTGATTTATCAAGATAAGTAGTATTCAAAATGTTATAAAACTATATTATCTAGGTTATTGGATAACAAGGGTAAGGTAGATGTTCAAGGATAACAGAAATGTATAACATAGGCAATTAAGTCAAGGATAAGATCTAGTAATGTATTTAAGTTGAACACAAGGAGTTTACTCTTATGTTCTTATAGTATACTTATATAAATAATGAAATCCATCTGGACCTCCTGGACTACATAAGTCTTATAAGTCCATGGACCCCTTGGACCCCTTAGGTCCCCTGGGTCCCAATCATGTCATATGATCATTAGGTTCTTTATATACATTCTGCTGTGTATCAAGCCTCAGGCCTACACCAATCACCTGTTAAGTAAAACTCATAACATACAAGGCAAGAGATTAATTAATTGAAGCTTAAAGATAAAGACAATAAAGTAAGACATGACTTACCTTTTATTCTCTTTGTTTTAKYWTATAGTTTTTATCTTTACTTAGTCTAGTTTTATTNGNTTTAATCTTGNTTATTTTGATTGTTTTTTCTWAAGAAAATATACTTTATCCTCTTTTTTGTATATTGGTTTTATTAAGTATTTACAATTATAATACTTCTTTATTCTTTCCTTAATGTATTGAAGTAAGTTCTTGATCTTCTTTTGTATTTCTTCTATTTATTTTACATAGATCTTTGTTGATTTACTTGTAGATTTTAATTCTAATTTAGTATAAAACCCTTCTAGTTTATGTTTGTAATTTGTATAGAATGGAATAATCTTAGTCGATTTATGTAGTATTACAAAACTATACTATCTAGGTCATTGGATAATAAGGGTAAGGTAAATGTTCAAGGACAACAGAAATATGTGACATACAAATAAGTGATTAAGTCAAAGGTAGGATCTAGTAATGTATTTAGGTTGAATATAAAGAGTTTACTCTTATGTTCTTATAGTGTGCTTATATAAATAATGAAATACAGTTAGATTGTTAAATTGCCTTAATCCTCTAATTCAAGTCCTTAGATCATTAGATTATCTTAATTTATTGATCTTAGTCATATGATCTCTTAATTGTTAAGTTCTTTGTATATATTTATTATGTACTAAGCCTTAGGCTTATATCAATTAGCTTGTTTAGTCAAACTTGTAACATTATCCTCTTTCTGTACTAATGTTACTTTAATGTTTAACTATTATCATGAACAATCTTATTATTTGTTAATTTATTCTTTTTTTTTTAACATGTTATTAAAACATTCAAGTCTTAACAATAGTAATCTATTAGAATAGTCATGATTAAGAAAACATTAAGAAAGATTAAATCTTAGTATTTATATTTAAAACCTTAAGATTGAAATAATGCCTTGTACATTTTATAAACNAAAAAAAACTATTATATAAGATAGTTCTTAATTCTGATCATTATAAAGAGTATGTTTGTAATAGTTATAAATGTGATGATGAGTATCTTTATATATCTTCTTAAGAGTTATATAAACATAAGGATAAATGTCTTTCTTCTGAGTACAAGAAGACTTCTATTGCCTTGACTTAAACTTCTTAAGCCTTAGTTAAGGCTGTTACTTGTTTTGTTTGCTTGGATAAATAATAGGTTTTTCTTCAAAGGCATGTTGAGGAAATGGTATGTTATAGTTTAAAAACCTTGGATAAACTAGATGTTAAAGAGAATAAAAAGAGGCAAGAGAAACAAAGTTCTTTACAACTTTTAAAGTTGTACTTTGTTAACTTAAGCAAAGCTTCTTCCTTTGCTGTTGACTCTTTCTTCTTTGACCTTGTAATTTTATTATTTAAAAATCTATTTTAGAATGAGTTTAATAATATTCCTCTAATAACTCTTTATAACTTATAAGGTTAAAAGTAAGTTCTTATTCATTTTTACNTTTTTAAGTATTTTATTTATTTAACTAAGTATTATAGCTTTTTATAATATATCTTATGATTAATGATTTTCTTAACTTTATATTCTCTTTTTTAAATTGACNTTTTTTTAGCATTAGTGTTTAAGTATTTTCAAGTGTTAATTTAAGAAGTAAAATATGGAAAACAGGATATATCTTAATTGTTGTTGATAACTTTAATTTATATGTTAAAGGTTTATAGACTTCTTTAATTTTATATAGTCTTATCTTAACTTAGTTTAATTTATCACTTAATCTTATTGTTTTTGATGTTTTTTCTAAGGAGATAAACTTTATCCTCTTTTTTGTATGCTAATTCTATCAAGCATTTACAATCATAATACTTCTTTATTCTTTCTTTAATGTATTAAAGTAAATTTTTGATTTTTTCCTTGTATTTCTTCTATTTGTTTAGTATAAATCTTTGTTGATTCACTTATGGATTTCAATTCTAATCCAGTATAGAACCCCTCTGGTTCTTGCTTATAATTTGTATAAAATAGAATAATCTTAGTTGATTTATATAGTATACCATTGTACAACATCTTTGCTATCAACAAGTAATCAACCTAATTGTTTTGATTATAATTAACATAACATCTTAAGTATCCTTCTAACTACATGTTCAAATGCTCTGTTTGTCTATTAGTCTGTAAATACTATGTTATTAACAATTTTCTTTCAACTTCTATTCTCATTGTTAATATTTCCTAAAACTTTAATACAAATCTTATATCTTTATCTAAGATTATTTATTTTAATACTCCTTATTAAAATACTATTCTTTACAAGAATATATCAACTATCTCTTTTACTTCTTAAGTCTCCTTAAACAATTCAAAGATTATAAACTTAGTATAATGTTCAATTATTACAAAGATAAAGTTATACTTAACCTTTGTTGTATAATCTATAAAAACCAGTAATTTCACAATAAAATCCTATCCAATTAATTCTTATAAATTATTAAGTATTTGTATAAAGTGTAATTGTCCTCAAGGCTTCCTTCTTAGATTTTTAGCCTTTTTACAGATTTTATATTTTACAATTACTTTCTTAATTACTAACTATAGTTTTATGATAAAGTAATCCTTGTTGATTTAATAATAACATCAAGTTACTCTTATATATTCATTATACAATAGGTTATATTATTCCTTAACAAATACTTTTGCCAATTTCATTAGTATATATAACCTTTTATTCTTATACTAAATGTTCTTAATTTTCTCCTACTCACCTTTGGTTATGTTTAGTAAAATGTTCTCTTTACTTTTCTTTTCAGTTATTTCTTTGACATGATCAGCTTAATGCTTGTTTATTACTACTATTATAATTATAAGTTACTCTTTATTGTATACTAAGAATTTGCCTTAGTCTTCCTTCAATATAAGTTCACTTTCTTCNTTTTTCCTTAGTTAAATACTTAAGTTTCTAGTTTAAAGCATTTGCTCTTTTATTGTATTCACCTTTAACATGAGTAATCTTAAAATCATACTTAGATAACTTCTTTGTTTATTGTACTTATCTTATGTTTAATTACTTAGTTGTTATAAAGTATTAAAGGTTATAATAATCCAAAAGTATATCTACTATTTTACTAGATCCAATAGTATACACTCTCTAATGCTTTAGACTTTTACAATAGCTAACATCTCTTTATCTAATGTTTAATAATTTCTTTTAACAATATTCAACTTCCTTAACTAAAATGCTAATAATACTTGGTAATGTCATTTACTAATTTACTATGATTATGACAACATAACTCTTAATACTACATTAAAGGTATCAGTTTCAATTCTTATTCCTTTCTCTAGATTAAAGATTCCTAAGAAACTTCTCTTTATAAAGATATCCTTAATATTCTAAAATACTTCCTTCATAATATTATTCCATTCATAAGCTTAATCCTTCTTTGTAAGTTTAGTTAATAATACAGAGATTTTAGAATAATTCCTTATAAATCTCTAATAGTAATTAATTAATCTTAAGAAACTTTATAATTACTTAACTGTTTTAAGTACTTCTTATTCCTTGATTAACTAAATCTTATCATCAAGGGTTTTTATCTTTTCTTTAGAAATATAATATCTTAAGAACTGAACTTATTCCTTATAAAATTCACATTTTACTAGTTTACAACATAATCTTACCTCTTATAACACTTGTAAAACAAGCTTAACATACTTCTTATATTCTTTAATACTCTTTAAGTAAATGATTATATTATCAAGATATACCATTATGAATTTCTCCAAATATTTTTCTAATATTCAGTCTATCATCCTTTATTATATTACTAGAGTATTAGTCATATTAAACATTATAACCAATAACTTAAATAATCTGTATTTTGTTCGAATAACAACTTTCTATTTGTTATCTTGTTTAATCTTAACTAGATTAAATGTTAATTATAAGTTCAGCTTGGTAAATATGATAATTCCTTTTAACTTGTCCATTATTAAATCTATCAATAGTAAAGGGTATTAATCTTTCTCAGTTCTACTATTTAAGTGTCTGTAGTCATTACAAGGTTGTCTTAATAGATTATCTCCTTTCTTTGTATAATACAGTAATATTCTAACTTTACTATGACCTTCTTTATACAAACCTCTAAATACCATTTTCTTGAGTAACTACTTCTTCATTACCTTATCCTTAATAAGAGTTGTTTAATAAATTAGTCCATAAGCTAATCTAAACCCTTTTTTAAGCTTTATTTTATAATCTTATAGTTTATGCTTAGGTAAGGCTAAATCATCAAGTCTTTTTTATGAATAGCTTTAACTATTCATAATATTCTTTAAGAATATGTTTTATTGTTTTATTGACATAGATAACTCTTAAAAAATACTAAACTTTATTCTTCTTCTAAGAAGATAATCATACTTGTTCTCTAATCAATTATTAGATTATACTTCCTTATCCATTTAATTTTTAATATAACTTAATATGTTCTTAACTTTATAACATCAAAAGATATCTTCTTCTAGTAACTTCTGCTATACCTTATATCTAGGTTTTGAGTTTGAATATCAATATGCTTTTGAATCTTAATATTATTTGCTAATGATATCAGATAACTGTTATCCTTAACCTTTATACTAAGTTTAAGTTACTTTATAACTTGTTTACTAATAAAGTTTCTTTCAACTTCTGAATTAATCAAAGCCTTTACTAGCTTTTCACACAGTTTTATATTAATGTATAATAAACTTCTACTATTCATAGAATAAAGGTTAATGTTTCTAACATTGTTAACTAATATATTATCTTTGATTTCTAAGTCTTTAGTATTTTCTTCTAATTTCTCAAATAATACTACTCATCTTTCATTAAGATTTCTTAGCCTAAGTCTATCAAGGCTTCTATCATCAATAAATGTATATATATCTTATACTTATTCTACCATTTCATTCTTAAGACATTCTCTTATTTTTATAACAAAGACATTACTTTCCTCAGGAATTCTTTTACTAGAATTCAAAGGATACATTATTACTTCTTAGTTGAATTATTAATTAATTCTTTATATTAATTCATCTTCTTTTAATAGCATAATAAACACTTTTAAAGGTAGTGAATTTTCTTCTAGTTTATTAACTATAAGTAAAGCTTTTATATCTTAATTAACTTATTCAACTACAATCTTAACTAATTCCCTCTATTCTTGTTAAGTATAATACTATTCAACTTCAAGCAGTTGTTCTACTAATTTCCTTAAACCTTAGATTTCTTTGTACTAGGTTTTTACTTTTNAATCGTTTTTGCTAGAAAGTCATCATTAGAAGTTCTTCTTGTTATAAGTTATATTGTCCTTATATAACATAGTTTAATCCTTCTTTTATGACTATCCAGGCATCCTTAAGCATTTAGTCAAAATCATCTTAAATCTAAGTTCTTTCTACTAGTAAGAGAAACTTGTACATCCTTTTCTTTATGACAATACTTTAGAAGTTAGTCTTATAGACTAATACAAGATCTTTAAGATTAAGTTTACATACTTTAACAGTTATTTCTTCTTATTATACAGTTTTGAAAAGCTAGCTTTTGTTTAAGATCTTCTATTCCCTTAATCCTCTTATACTAATTATAAAATAATATTTCAAAACTAATAATTCTTTAGAAACAGGATATTATTCTATTAGTATAACTTCGAAGTCTAATAATATAATTATCTAAATTCTATTAACTCTTAGAATTAATCTTTACTTTCCTTAGCCTTTGATTTAGTTATCATCTTAAAATTATCTTATATGTTGAATTCTCTCCATAAATACTGAATTTGTCTCAAGGATCCTTGTTATTACTATCTTATCCACATTAGTCTTAATAACATGATATAACATAACTACCAAGTCTTAACTATTTTCTTCTTCTGAAGAGTTTTCCTCCTTATTCAAACTTTCCTCTTCTGACAATTCTGACAAAATATTCATAATTCTTAAGATTCTCATAACTTCAACTTTAACTATTATACTTAACTTGTTGTCCTTCTTATAAGTATTTATTATATGTCCAAGAAGTTTACATTTAAAACATAACTTGTTTTTTCTTCTTTTGTCAAGTTCTTCTAAGGAAATTCTAAAGGAATTCCTCTTTTTACTTTTTCCTTTATAATACTTCTTTCCCTTTCCTTTAAAGGTTTTTCCTTTCCTTATAATGTTTAACTTTATAAGGTCTTCATAATCTTTCTTATTATCAATCTTCCTTTTGTTAAAGTAAGATCTACCTTTCTTGTCCAAGATCATCTTATATTGTTCATTCTTAATCTTAATAAACAAGTTAATAAGAGTATTGAATATAATGACTAAAGGCTATTAATATAATTCTTCTTTGATGAAGTCCTTTAAACCAGTCTTATACTAATGTATATATACTTTGTCTTTTTNAGTTAATTAATATTATATACTAGTAATAAAGTATTATATATTCATTAAGGCTCTTAGTTTATCTAAAGTAAGTTAACTGTCTTTTAACATTCCTTTTTTTCATCAATATCTTTATACAAGCGTTTGAGTTCTCTTGTATAGTTAACTTAATTTATAATAATGTTGATTATTCCTTAATTCATCGTTTCTTTATTCATCATGAACTATTCATCCTTAAAAGGTTAAAACTAAGTTTTAACTATTCCTCTTAAGTATGTTAATACTTACAAAACCTTATATATATCTCTAAGTAATAAATGATCATTTAATACTAAATAAGTTTTTGTCTAAACAAGATATACCTTTAACTTCTTTTTATCTTCATAAAACAAATCTAGTCTAACAATTTTAACTTCTTTAGAAGTTACCATTAGAATTTGTTTAATGTCATCCTCTAGTTTAGAATCTAGATTAAGGTTTAAACTTAGAGTTCTTGATATTAAAACTAGTTTTGGATCAAGTTTAAGTAATGAAGATACTAGCTTCTTTCTTGCAACTCTTAACAATTCTCCAACAGTTAATCTTTCTATTAACTTAATAAGTTACTTTAATAGTATAATAACTTCTTCTAACATTCCTTCTTAAATGTTAATTTCTTTGATAATTTAGTCCTTACCTTAGTTTTCTTCAAAACTATCTTCTAAACTTTCCTCAGATACTTTCTTAAATCCCTCTTTAAATTCTTCTTCAAAGCCTTCTTCAGAACTTTCCTCAAGTTATTATTCATTGTTGTTATCTATTAGTATGTCTGTTTCTAAGTCTTGATTCATCAAGATAAGAAGTGTTCAAAATGTTACAAAACTACACTATCCAGGTTACTGAATAACAAGGATAAGGTAGATGTTCAAGGACAATGGAAATGTATAACATATAAGTAGTTGACTTAGTCAAGGGTAAGATCTAGTAATATATTTAAGTTGAATACAAGGAGTCTACTCTCATATTCTTACAGCATGCTTATATAAATAATGAAATACTGCTGAACCCTTAGACCCCCAAGTCCCCAAGTCCCAAGCCAACAGATCTTGGATCCCTCAGGTCCCAGGTCCTTATCATATAACTGTCTAATTGTTAGGTTCTCTTGTATAATGTATTTATACCAAGCCTCAGGCTTACACCAATTAGCATGTTATAGTAAAACCTATAACATATTTAACCTTGATAATTCTTTTTGACTAACAAAAAANTAACTAAGATTTAAAGGCTATATAACATATAAGGAATATACAAGTAAATATAATATCTTAACATTATTTTAAAAGTATTCTTATATAAATTCAGAAGTACAATAAGTTTTATAACTGTTTATAACTAATAAGGTAAGAGTAATAGTTTATACATGTTAAGGAAAAAANTATATTATAAAGCTAATCAATTACTATATCTTTTAAGGTCTAACCATTAAAAGAATATATAAATTTCCATTTTGAATGTTATTCTTTTAAGAACTAGATTAATTAAAAGCTTTAACCTTTGAATATAACTAAAGGTTAGAGTAATTTACCTTAAACTCTAATTGTTTTAACAATAATCACTTATTCATAATTCTCAAGGCTTTTAAGGTAAGTTTGCTTTTTACCTAAATAACCTAGAACTTACTAATTACAACAAGCTTTTAAAATTATACTTATTTTATTTATATTATAAATATTACATAGTTGAATATAATATTTAACTATAATCTTTTCAAATAAAGTAAACTACTTATATAAAGTTTCTAGGTTAATTCTATTCACATATACTAAATCAAAGGTTTTTCCTAGTAAAGTAACAATTTGTAGATTATGAAGTTTGAACTTATGAATCTAATTATAACTTATAAAAGGTAATAATTCAGTTGAATTATTATTACCTTAACTAATACTTCGAATAATTTAAGCTATTTCTTATACTTTGAAGTAAGAAGGAGTATATCCTTGAAAATTTAAGTCTAAAATCTATTGTACTAGCATTTGCTCTTAGGCAAATATTAATAATTGTTGATAAGCATGATTAGTTGACTTGTTTTCTCTATTCCTTAGTCATGTCCTTAGGCTTGATTCGTTCAGGCCATATGCTTTTGCACAAGCTCTTACTGACGGATATTCATGATTTTGGTATGCTTGAATAGCTAATTGAAGGGTTTCATCCTTTTATCTTGATTTGCGATTCATTTTGAGTTGTTGTTGTTAAGTTATTCACGTGTAAAGTTTGTAGACGTGTTGTTGTGGAATGGTGTGGGGAATGCGCGGATTGGGGGGTGCGCGGGTTCCCGGGAGTCTGACTTACTGTAGGCTCTAATACCCGTCGGTCGCGGTATATGTAGTCGTCTGCAAGCCAGCTTTCGAGCTTTGATTGGACCCCACCCGACTTCCAAGCCAAGCCACTACTCCATTCTCAAATCAATTTGCGGGAGGACACTCCTCTCTCATCTCCATCTACAATCTAGAACTTCCAACCACACTTGTGTACAGCTCCGCCATCGCCTATATCATCAAAAATGTCTTCCCAAGACGCCCCGAAGATGGAATATACCCGTCTCGGAAACTCGGGCCTAAAGATCAGCAAGGTGATCCTCGGGACAATGTCCTACGGTTCGTCGAAATGGCAAGAATGGATCCTGGACGAGGAGCAGTCCTTACCCCTCCTTAAGCACGCCTACGATGTCGGTCTCAACACGTGGGACACCGCTGATGTTTATTCCAGCGGTCGCTCCGAAGAAATCATTGGAAAGGCTCTTAAGCAATACAATATCCCACGACACCGAGTAGTGATTTTGAGCAAATGCTATTTCGGTGTTTCAGATGAACTAGAAGAGGGCAAGCAACGGCCAGTCGCCCAGCTCTCTACCAACGATGGAGAATTTGTAAATCGGGTTGGATTAAGTAGGAAACATATTTTTGATGCTGTAAATGCAAGCGTGGCAAGACTAGGCACGTATATTGATGTTCTGCAAATTCATCGGTTAGATAGGGATACGCCAAGGGAGGAGATTATGAGAGCATTAAATGATGTCATTGAGAGTGGAAAGGTTCGGTACATTGGTGCAAGCAGTGTAGGTTTTCAAGAATGATATCAGACCCCTTTGAATAGATAATGCTGACATCGCTACTTGGCAGATGGCTGCTTGGGAATTCCAGGCTCTGCAACACATCGCAGACAAGCACGGCTGGCACAAATTTATCAGCATGCAGAATTACTACAACCTTCTATATCGAGAAGAAGGTGAGCGAACATGGTCTAACAAACCATGCTATCTCCTTTGATCCGGTTTTCTATGAGGGAGATAAGCTAATACACGTTTCCATCTAGAGCGAGAAATGATCCCGTACTGCCACGATGTCGGCGTTGGCCTGATTCCATGGTCTCCAATTGCACGTGGAGCCCTCTCTCGACCATTCAACAGCCGGTCCACACTTCGTGAGCAGTCGGATAAAACGCTCAATGCCATGATCCGAAGTCGAGAGACTGAGATTGACAAGAGTATCATTGACCGAGTCGAGGAACTGTCGAAGAAGAAGGGAGTGCCAATGGCAACTATTGCTACAGCTTGGTGTTTGACTAAGAACGTGAATCCAATTATTGGCTTATCCAGCATTGAGAGAATCGACCAGGCAGTTGAGAGCGTTAAATTTGCTAGCAGCGGAGGATTAACAGGGGAGGATGTAGCTTTCCTAGAGGCCGGGTACTCTCCCAAGGAGAGGCAAGGTTATTAATGATGTCTAGAGTAGGTTTAAGGATTACTTTGACGATCATGATCAAGAATGGCATTCAAGATTGCGTATCTAAATAAATGCGTTAGATAGATATAAGTGCTGTGAAGAGATACAGAGCCTATTGAATTTAGATAGGAAAACTTTCAGAACAATTGATAATATCACATTTAAGGCACTCTACGTCATTAACAAGCTAACTACAGTGAAAGATAACCTGAGACTGCAGGTACGTTGTACCAGGATACGTTATGCTTTTTGTGATATTTTTAGTACTGCATAACTTAAGACTCGAATTATTGGGCAACTAAACTTCTCATAAATTCGCGCATATACATGTGTATACCTCCTTGGTAATGATATTAGGTGTTTTATTATATCGGTTATTTATTACTAATTGCTACTTTATTCCTTGCTTCAAATATATATTATTCTACTTATATATAGAAAATCTCGTCTTGAATCTAGTTATTAAAACTAGATTAATAGCTAGACGGGAGAGTTTAGAAATGAGAGTTATACCTATTCCTAGATACTATAACTACAAGTCTACTACTATATCGAGTAATGAAGGCGATGGTGATGGCGAGACTACATTATTCCATATTCGAATCTTAAAGATTCACTATATTATTAGTACGGGTGAGTCTCTACAATGGAAGTCGTGATTCTATTCCAGAACATCTCCTTCGACGCGTCATGATAAGTTAAATAGTATACATCAATCCCATGCGCTGCTTTCAGTATTGAGACCAGAACTTGGTTTTTCTATATTGAGTGGTCAAATCGTGTATGGAAATGTTCAACTTACGTGTATTAGCAAATGCTATCCCTAAAAAACACAAATTTATTCAAAAACATGACTTTGTAACATAATTTTGATTGGTATTTATTACTCTGACACGCACGTAATTAAGACTCTTCTAGATTACTGTAGGTAACGTTGTCGACCCTGTGTACGCGAACGCGACGCGTCTCCATCTCACCATCTTTTGTTTCCCCTTAATTCACTTCTTCGCCTCAGCTCTCCTCATCGTGCATCTTATTCGTGAATACAAACCTTACCTTAATCTTTGTTATTTACAGCTGTGAATTCGAAAATCTTAAGCGAGCTCACTGGAAAAGAATAATAAACGTCCATCCGTATTCTGGCAAATGCTGGTTCTCGACCTAGCCAGATGAAATCCTATTGGACATCCTCTCCCGTCCTATCGGTAAAACATTCCCATTGTGTGCAAACGATGGCGAGATGTTTATGAACGGATCCAATTCCATACCCTATCCTTTCGCATGTCAGATTTGGCTGGCAATGAGAAGTTCCTGGTTACGTTACTGCGTCTTTTTGAAACTCGACAACATCTCTCCCCCTATCCCCGTATCCTTGATATATGGTTTATTCAAGATCAAGAGACGGATGCTTCTAGTTACATCGCGGATATCATAAGATGATCCACTGCATTGCGGAGGGTGTTTCTTGTGATAGCATTTACCGAAAATACCCTGCCCATCATTCGAGCTGTTCACAAGCTCCTAGTTTTGGAGGAGATGAGGTTGTGTGGCGGTATTGCCTCATCATGGGTGGATTATAGCCCCTCCTTTGAGGCCATCTTAGGCAATTTCACCTTATCATCCCTCAAACGCCTCAGTTTTGAGGGTGGCGGACCTAGCGACGACGAGGGTGGGCTTCAAATGTCGTTGAGCGGCCCTCGAGACTCAACACCTGTACGCGGTGAGGGCTACGAACCTATAACTTTGTCTGTAGAGCCAAGATTAAGTCATTCAGCGATAATTATTTCTCCATCAACAACGTGTTAACGCGTCGAAAATCATCCTTTTAAACCTCCTGAAATAATACAGATAGAGATAACTACAGTATTACTATCGTGAAAGAGTTTAGTCTCCCTCTTTTTCAAGATGTATGCTGTACTTTATTACAACGGAAAATAAACGTAGTAAATTTACTTTCTTGCTTAACAATTGTTTATAATCTCTGAGATTTATCACGACGATAAAANTACATTTCAAAAAAANGAATAACTATTAACAAATATACTAAATTACAAACTTAGATACATCAACAAGCATTCTTATACAATAAGATGAAGAATAGTCAAATCAAACTTTACTATAAACAGACATTATAACAAAGGATGAACTTTATAAAGAGTTATAGTCGAAATAGAGTACAATATGAGAAGATGGAGGACTAGACTATGGAATGATAAGTGTATAGGAATTTGAGTAGCTTAGGTTCAGGCTTTTAAGTAAGGCTCTGTCCTTTGGCCATTTACTGTTGATTATTCTCCTGCTACTAGCAGCGCGATTCAAAAGAATGGCAAAATAATGAGAATATTAGTGGAGGAAACCATGTATTGTAGCCCGAGAAGTCTCTACAGACGCCTATAAATTAGGAGGTCAAATAAATAGTATAATTGTAAAAATNAAAATAAAGAGTATAATTGTAAAAATAAAATAAAGAGTATAATTGTAAAAATAAAATAAATGTCGTTGAGCGAGGCGGGCCCACGCATCAGTCAGAGATCTCGAAAAGTGGTTGCCTCCATCTTGATACCGCACCGGAAACATAGTCACCTTAGATATTTCAAGTCCAGGTGTGCCCCATACGGTCGAACCCATTCTACGATGGCCTAAAGGTCTCGTCGAGCTTTCATTTGAGGAAGTTCGGGATTTACACCCCAGGGAGCGCTACACAGGCGAGGTTATGCAAAGACTTCTCGATCATCATCGCCACTCATTAAAACGGCTCAACATGGGGAGGATAAATTATCGGTCTAATAAGAATAATGGCCTTCCGGATCTCTCTGGATTCCCATGTTTCGAGGAGTTGACCGTGTCGGCATTTGATCCCCTGGAATGCAACTCCCCATCTATGTGGAACGAGCGTTATCCTACAGGAAAATTGGAAATTATTGACATCATATATAATAGAGACGACTGCCATAGTCCAGATGATTATGTAGAATACCAAAATGAGCCTGCGGTTCAATATCCTTGGGCGTACTTGGAAAAGGCAAACGAATATTTTGCTCAATATGGAATAATGTATACATACTACGCAAGTTACTCGAGCGAGTGGTTTGAGAACACGTTCGATGACAAAAATAAAAGCAAGGATATAAAAGATATAATATATTCAGCTCCCGATAATACAACTATTCATGTGACACCGGACCAATAGATCGCAATGCCCGACTTCGGAACCGATGATGAGTATGAAGAGGATCCCGATGACGCTTACTATTATGACGACGTGACAGGCCTGAGGGAGCCGGAAGGAATTAGCATGATTGAGGTATATACTTTGTGATGTTGTGTACGCCGTAATATATATGTGATCAATTATTTTGTGTTAAGAGAGATGGGGCTGTTTTGGTCTAGATAACTGTTATTTCAATCGAAGCTGTAGGTAACTCAGAGAAAGCTGGATTGAATTCATCTACATTGATGCTTCAGCTACGTAGCAAGCGAAATATATAGTTCACAGGTCAAATCAATTGAATAATTTTCAGTTCCACTATACGCAGTCCCAATAATAATCGTACCAGTATCTAATCCAATAAAAACTATATATGCCCAACTCCTAGCCCGTTTCTTCAGCTAACCTGAAATCTATAAGTATAAAACTACAATTCCACATGCTTCGAATATAACTTTCTCTAAGAACTAGAATCTGCAAAGTCACGCCGCTTTCCCGAATTCTAATGCCTCCTACTTCTATGTCTCCTCCCCCCTTCATCCTCCTCATCATCCCATACCCACAGCCTCTTCCTCTCATCCCAGTACCTCTCCCTCTCCCTCCTCCTCTTCTCCTCTAGCTCAGCTAACCTCTCCTTCCGAACAAATCTCTCACCCTGCCAGTCTAGCACATAATCGTTCGGCATCCAGTCTCTCAACTTAAATGCCAACGGCACCTTACTCTCCTGACTCTGCTCGTACAGTCCGACCTTCTTGTGTACCGAGCGATGCAAAGGGTAGAGCTTCCGGCTCGAGAGGCCAAGACATGCAGAGGAGACTGGGTCAAGTGTCTCAATGATGTTGAGTTTTAGCTCAGGCGGGAGGTCATTAAGATGCGATCGTCGAGGAGCCTCAACCGGAGTGCTATAATGCTTGTGATGCCT
Organism: Scytalidium lignicola; assembly: GCA_002812745.2. NCBI lineage: Eukaryota > Fungi > Ascomycota > Leotiomycetes > Scytalidium > Scytalidium lignicola. Next base: position 19,332 of record NCSJ02000333.1, read on the forward strand.
GTGGCCTTGGGTGGAATGCTGGTAGTGAGATTTTGAGTGGCCACTTCGAGGCATATAGTAGTATAGCGAGGCAGATATCGAGGGACGTCGTTGCCAATGAGCTGGCTTTAGGTTTACTGAGGTTCGCCTTAATCCCCCCCCATTGCCGTCGCGGTGGTTCTAATGACTGTTTATAGGGGTAAAATGAAGAATAGAAAAAGGACATTATGCTTTTTTGAGTAGTAAACAGAAGGAATGCGTTCAAGGTAAGAATCCTGAATGTGAAGAATTGATAACAAAAGGTTTGCGAAAACTCTTAGAATTACTTTCAGTTTGCGACCTAATTATCCTACCTTTCGTCGGATACCTATGTTTATAGGATATCGAGTCTGGAGTAGGATCACCGCTATGGTGAAATGGAGCAGCACAAGAGCAAGTCATGCCTTGTTTCTGCCATTTATCACAGGCTTCCTATACTCCTATACTTAGGGGGAAAAAAACCACCTTGAGGGTGGGAAAGCTCTTGATTATGTGGGTTCTGGCTGCCCATTCTCCAATAATGGCCTCAGTATCAGCTGTGCTGGATTGACCCAATGACTGTAGCCGCAGGCCAGGGTGAGAAGATGACAGCCATTTTTGACATCAGTCCAACTTGAGCACCGCAGTTGGGATGCCGAGGATGCCTCCTGAGCAGGCACAGCCACATGATTGGTTGCCCTTCTGACCAGTTGTTTGCCTCTGCGAAACCCCCTCGTGACCTGGTCGAAATGTCGTCTCGTGACCACACTTTCCTAGAATTCACTCGAAAGTATTTATCAGTTAACTTATTATTCTCTAGCAACTCCTTCTCTCTTGCGCATCGCATTCAGTTAGTAAGCTTGCCGCTCTTGGTCAGGCCGTAATCACCCTCAGCTCAGCCAGCTCACTTGAGCAGCCTGAGCCGCGCCCAGAGCTCTTTGGGCCGTTTCATTTCTTAGCTAATTACATTTAGTCTAGTTAACTAGCTAACTATTAACGTTCTCTTATCAAATTTGTCAAGTTTTAATAACAATGCTCGTATAACCCAAATAAGCACCGAGGCACTTAAGAATCCCAAAGTGAATGTTACGGGGCTGATGCCCAAGGCCAACCTATACACGTGGAATGCTGCGATTATAATGTATCATTCTATAAAAAGTTTGGTTTCCGAAAGAGGAGTACATTATTATTAAATCGTGCTAAAGAACCTATTATCTTACAGACGATGGTTAGAGAGCTAGGAGGGGTTGATTTGCAATAAGTCATCTAGAATTCCATGTTTATTCCTAACAACATTGGCGACTCAGGACGACACACCAAGAAATGTTAAGCGTACACTGCGTTTCAGGACCATCTGTTCAATTCTCAAATCATGAACCATCCTCTCTTCGTGAGCCAGTTTGGGGTGGGACGACCAGACGATAGCTTCCTTCAGTGCAAGCATATAGTCTTGTTTCCACACAACAATTTCTCTAATCTAGCAAAGTAGCACGCCATAGTTCTCGATTAAATTTTCTATCCGAGATACATGCACAAACGGAACCTGATTCCGACAATTAAGGTGGATCTCTTCAAGCTACACTTGCAATATCTCCAAGTTTAGGGGAAGCACCTCCACGAGTTTCGCTGACAACGAAGCGCTGGTGATCTGACTTTCCCCAAACTAAGGGTTGGCATAGACCATCCACCATGCAGTAAGTCCTAGTCGTTTCAGGCCCGTGAATCCTCGCATTCTCTGCATAATAGTCTAGGGGAATACTATTATCGTTAATTTATCACATCTGCTTATAGATACTTCAATTGATCATCTCACAACTACGAATCAAGATTTTATAATAATAAGGGACGATGCCAACCCCTCAGACTCTGCACTGTAGTCCAAAATTGGTCCAGTCCAAAAAGTCCATATTCCCCTTGGTCACCAACAAATATCGACTGTACTGTACATCAGTGAACAGTCTTGTGTCCTGAAGCATCGCTTCTAGTTTCGTAGCAATTAATAGTAAAGCACATAACTGATCTACGGCCTTTAAGAATTAACCAGCAAGAGGACTATTAACAGTAACATATGAGATGAAATACATGGCGCCAAAATGGGACCCAGGGCAGCTGATTCGTTTAGGCTCGGGCTCTGCTCAGGTTTTGCTCAGGCCCGCCAGCTCACCCTGGGCTCAGATTAAAGCGGCCCCTTGGTCTCGCCTTATGCATGTATAAGACAAATCACTTTAGTGTAATTGGTACGTCCTCCACATATGCACAGTAACCTCAAATTCAAACAAACCGCTAAGGAGTAATTATGAAATGATGGTAAAGGTCTCAACCTAACTCAAGAACGTAGAATTTTCTAGGACCCAGTACGTAAAGTATGCTGGAATATCTAGGTCTAAAAACTTAGTTCCGGATAGATATGTTCCAACCCATACACCAATATTACGGTTGGTGTATGGTCTAGCCCATACGCAAACCACCACCTAAATGGCTTCATTTTCATGAAGATTATTCGCANTTTTTTATCTTTTTACACCACTCAATTATCATTATAATTTTGGGAATTTTAGTTTTTATAGTATAATATAACTTATTTTAATATATAGATAACNTTTTTTTAATCATTATATATATTTTAAATTATAGCGATTTTTAGGCTATACAGGCCTTATTATACACTATAATTATAGTGAGGTTTAGGCTATATAATCACTGTAATTTAGTATAATTACAGTGACTTTAGGTAATGGTTTGTGTATGGGCTAGACGATACGCCAACCGTCAAATTGATGTATGGGCTAGACCGTTGGTGTATGGGCTGGAACAGATATTACATCCAAAAGCAATCAAGTTCGATATGGTCTTATTAGAAAGCTCTCTGGCAGTGCTATGTTTCTCAGCTGTCTTATGGACATATCTTACTCCATTATTATTATACAGTACTGCTATTTACCTTATCTCCTCTACTCGTGGTTCTATATTTGACTCTGGGTTCGTAATGTGATACTCTTCCACTATAGTTACTGGAAGCGGTACAGCCTTCGCATCCTTTGGCCGACTCAACAACATCCATCTTTCATCATTCACTCTCATCACTCGATTCTCGTCCTTCCACTTCAACAACTGATCATAGTCCCAGCATTGTTTGGTTATATCATAATCAGGATATGGCGGCAACATATGTTCCACCCAGTTGTATGTTATTAACTCCACGCTCGGCTGGCACATGAGATGATGCGCAAGTATCTCTTGACAGTGTGATACATGAAAATGATAACTGATTGACGAACCATTTGGAAAGTACTTTTCGTAGTTGTGGTATAAACTTTTTCGCAGTATATTCAGGCAATGAACAAGATGAATGCCGTCCAGCTGGGCTATATAGGCATCTGAACCATATCCCCAGCTTTCTGGGGCCTTGACCGCTGTTGATGGATCCTTTCCAAGGCGTCTGACATCATCACTTGAAATTATGATAGCATTTATATCAGTGGCACGTTCCCAGGCTGCATCAACTTCCTCGCTGGGATCTTGTCGAAATATTGATCTCGGCGAACTAAGAGGGTAACTTTTGAACGCGTCAGGACCCCATTTCGGCTTCAGATCATCAAGCGCAGTTGCTGCATATAGTTTTTAGAAGAGCTTTTATCAAAATTTAAGGGTATTACTCACAGTAAAATGTTGTTTGACGCAGGATGTCGCACCCATTAGAGGATTTGAGATGTAGAATTAATGATACAATCAGGCAGAAGATTGAGACAATGAATACGAGTATATTCATTAAGATGAGGCGTCTGGGCCATGGGGATCGTCCTATGGATAATGAGTCTATAATTTTGCTAAAGGAATCGATCCCACTTACCACACGTTTCTTTGTATCCATAATTGCTGTCTTCATCACTTGGCAGTAACGGAGAAAACTGGATACCATCTTCTAGCTTCTACGATGTTAGCAGCAATATGAATACTAAGAGAATTCACGTACATATCTAAACTTCTTCTTTAATTCGGTAAATGCTGTTTTTATGCGAGATTGTTGTGTTGAGAGGTCCGACGTTGATGCCATCTTCCTAAATAAGTCGATCACAAGTCGAAGTTCGAGGGTTGCATACGGGTATACAAGAAAATGACAACTGGTTTGGTCTTCAGACTTTCAAGGATACACCTACTATTATCAGTACCATGCGTCGGAAAATATGCAACTTTGCAATCTCCCCATTGATCAAATTATGATCGTCAGTGTTTCAGTATGCACAGTCAGCTATTTTCGCAATCGTGGGTACTCAGTACATGAACATGACATCAGCTCCTCCTCAACATAGAGAAGCCAGGTTTCTTATTGTGGGGGCATGTATGCAAGGCAATTCTTAAATAGCTACCGATACCTCCGTACTGATCATAATCATTCGATGCAACGCAGCGCTTTGGGCGGGTGCCAGCGGCAACCTTTACTTTAGTAAAGCATCTTCTGTGCTCAGTGAAACAGAATAATTAGTTGGATCTAGAACAAGTAATGGTCTATAAAGATAAATCTTTGGTTTTTGTGTAACATTGTTAAGTAAGCGTTCGCAGAACTTTAGAAGTGATTTAACTGCACAATGATCATCACTGCTAAAACACTGTCTCGGAAAAATACACAAGCTAGCCTTCAGGTTGCTTGAGTGACTACCTCCGTACACGATTGATTTTCTAACGAATGGAAATAATTCACGCTATAACTGGTCTCCTGCTACTCAGTCTGTTAACCAATTCTAATATTAGGTTAAATACTATATATACGCATTAAGTAGATATTCATCAGCTTAGATTCAAATTTTGTTATTATCTGTTCAAACTAAAGAATTATGATTTGGACCCATTGGTTCGTTGACCCAAGCAGTCTAAATAACAGCTTTTCATATCTCTTACATACGAAACTTGAATTTTCTGGTTTATCTTTTTGAAATATTTGCCTTCCACGTATTTTTCGTATTTGTTAAAAGTTTGTTTCTCCTATAATTGTTACACAGATATTTCCATATAAACTCCTAAACATTATGTCCAAAAGCGAGGCGGCTACTCAGGTCGTTTTAAGTCCACATTAAAGATCTATCCGGTCTGACACACAAAGTGCAACTTTATCATCACCTCCTTCAAGGATGGATAACACCCCGGATGCGCAACGATATGATAAATCAGGCGTTGAACCCTTGTTGAAGATACTAAACCCTATCCTAGACGCAGAAAGGGTAGAGAGACGATCAAAAATCACATTGCCCCATATTTGGATGGTTGTTTCACCTTTTCACGACGAATGTAAGTCCGAGGAAAGAACGCTTCCTCCAGCTCCGTCAGCAGTTCAGTTAAGCTGGTCGCCAACCTCATCTTCCAGCATTCAACCAATGAGTTCATGGATATCTCCTGTACATTGGAGGTGGAATATGGTGAATGAACTGCCTGGAACTATAAAGAGTACCTTCAATCAGCTAAGTGGATCAACAAATTCGGCCCTTCTGCCATATCTGTGGCAGCTCCCTTACCGTGTATCAAACTTTGATACTGAATCTAGCTTAAGAACTCAGATAGCAACAGGGTCTGAGAATACTTGTTACTTCGACGAGACTAGAGATAACAATTCACTAAAGCAACTAGACGTTCTAACGCGGTATTTTGAGTGGGAGCATCCAATAGATCCTTCTAAAGACACATTAGAAGTTGCGTCTATCTTGATTTCCATGTCCCAAGACTCAAGCTCCCAGATTCTAGATATTGGTATGAATACTAGCTTCAACAATGAGAAAAGTTCCATGCCCTTGAAAACTACTATTGGGTTAAATGAAGCCCATCAATCTTTGAAGGAGATCCATGATTTCAATCTACCTCAGCTTCATTCAATTAGTGAAGATAAGCACGCCGTATGTCGTGAATCAACCTTACACTCTCCTATACCCATCAACCCTTCAAGTCTACTAAAACCAATTAATCAATCCCCACCGTTACTTCCAAGAAGAATAAAGTTCCCCGATGAAAAGATCGACGATGGAACGGCTCTGCTATTCTCCGTTGGAGAGGTACATCATAACCAAGATAGATCTCCACGGGTGCCTAAGATTTTGAGGCTCCAGGTCCGGGTCTTGACGCTCGGAAATATGTAATTGTAGGACACTTCCCACAGGTTGACACACCACAAAATAAAGTTCGCCCTCCTCCACCTCTGGGACTCGATTCTGAAGGAAGGCTGGTAAGTAAAGAAACGAGCAAGTCTCATACTGAGGAGGTGGTTTGGGAAAATCAACGCTCTCCTAGCTGGAATTACTTGATCTATGGAATGCTAGTACGATCGCCAACCCAGGAAATGACCCTCAACGAGCTTTTTTCCAGCATTATTGCCTGGTGCCCAAATAAAAAACATAGAAATAAGCCAAGGGATGATGGATCTCTTCAACATGCGTTGACTACTTGTAACAAGTTTGTCAATATCACTATCCCGAGGGACGATATAACTACTGGGAAGCAAACTGATGGAAGAAAAGGACTTTGGCGTATTCGAAATGTGAATGAAGTTGCACAGAGTAAGGAATTAGAGAAGACTACTTGGACAGATGAAGCAAATAAAAAAGGCACTGTTAAAAGACCTTTGAGAGCAGTTAAAATGATGCGAAAGAGAAGAGCAACCAACGAACTCGAGAATCATAGATCGGACCATTAGAGGCAATATCAAGAAGCAGATCATATTGAAAGAAAAGCACCAGAAAATAGCCCTGTTAAGGGAGACAAAATTACCGTGATTCAACGATCTATAAATGCAGATACGGACAGCTGCATTGTGGTCGCACACCCTAGTTTAGATATTTCTGCTGATTATTCATACGAACTCAAAACCCCTTTTAAACGAACATTTTAAAAATGCACATATAATTATATCCAGCAGTGTTAAGAATAGAAGACTGCTTAACCCTGATGATCTAGACGGTCTAGGTAATTCAGATTCTCGCTCTAGGAATATAGGATATTTGCATAGGTTAGCAAGAAAAGAAGGGAAGGGACGAAAGGTATCTCCAAATGGAAAAGAAAGGATCCTGTTTGAGTCGTCGAACNTTTTTCTCCATATTAGGTAAAATTGTGTGTGGCTTTCACTAACGCGATATCTGATTTATAAGAGTATTATATAGATTTTCTTTCTTCTTAAACAGTCACAGCTAATCTGCGTGTATTAAACCTTATCATTAACTTTCTTGACCAACAACAGATTCAACTGTTCTCAATCCATTTTACGCGTATATTCAATACAGTCTATTAGTAAATTTGGTAGTTGGTTGACGAATTGGCGAATGGACCAGCCCATGCACATAACAAAGTAGTAAAATTGGTGATTAGGCTAGAACATCTTAAATAATGCGTCATATTTGATTCTATGTGCTTTGTTAACATTTTTATTTTTCCTCTCGACGACAGCCAAGCTGGAAAATGTAAATGTTCATGATGAACAAAAACTAAACAGCTAGTGTAGCATAACAATTATAACTAACTAATAAGACTATAACTTCTGCTGGATTTTCTCATATTCTAATGGCACCCGCATATAAGAATAGAATCGTCCGTAAGGATCATATTTACGTCGCAACGCCTCTAGCCGTTTGTAGTTTTCTGTTGCCATGAACTTAGCTGGATGTCCTACCAAATTTTCATCAGCCAATTGTATGCCTTTTGAGAACTGATCCATAGATCTAATTGAATCAACCACATAATCCGCATGCTTCTTATCATCAGCCGGATTATCACCAATCGCGTACAGCGACATCCATAATTTTGACTCTAAAGAGAATGCCATATTGGCAAGCTTTTTGATGGGTGATGGCTCCCACCACAATATATAGAGGTGAGAAGGAGCTGGAGGAAGGCTGTCAACCACGTGTTTGAGATGTGGGACCAGATCTGCTGCAGGAGTGTCAGTCCATATATTATCTGCTTCGTAGCGTCGTCCCCGGTTATCCAAGAGCTCGTCAAACCGTTTCAGCATATCTGGCAAAGTGCATCGGACGAATCGGCTAGAGAGAAGGGTATTCTTAATCACAGGTAAATCATCCAACATTTTAAGACCCTGGAGTGATTCGGCCTCGGAATCTGAGAGAGCATCACCACACAACGCAATGGTCTTTTCCGAAAAGCCATCTTGGTCATGGCCGATAAAAGCGGACATTTCTAGAGAACGTGGCAGCTTTGGTGCTATCTCCTCGGCCTGGACCATCAACTGATCCAGACACGATACTGGTAAAATATAGCGACTAGTCATAATTCTCTTAGGAAGCGTATATAACTGGAGATACCAGCGTGTGATGACCGAAAAGTAACCGCAACCTGCTCCTCTAGCAGCCCAGTAATAGTCGGAATTTTCATTAGCATCAGCGTGCAAAAGTTCTCCTGCTGAATTAACCAGGTCAATTGCCATAACACTTTGGCATCCTATTCCCCATTTCCTGGAGTTCCAGCCAAATCCTCCTTGGAGTAGAAAGCCTCCAATACCCACGGTAGGGCAGTGACCAGAAGGGAACATCAACCCATGAGGTCGTAGCAGGTCATTAAGATCAGATCCATAAGCTCCTGTCTCAACAACCGCGGTTCTCTCCTGAACGTCGAATTGGATTCCCTTCATTTGTTCCATATCAAGAAGCATTCCGCCCTCCCTAAGGAATGATGCCGTCCACGAATGGCCACCTGATTTAATGCCAATTGTCATTCTTGTCTCATTTGCGTGTCTCACCGCTTGCACAACATGGTCGTCACACTTCGGGAAAGCAATGATTTCTGGATAACGGTCTGGCACACGGCCATTCCACACTGCCTTTTTACGTGCCTCCTCATAGCCTGGTTGGCCCCGACGGAGATATGGAAAAGTCCAATTAACCATCTCGGCGATATAGCGATACACTTGTTGATTGGAGAGCTTAACAATGGTGGAAGAATAGAACTAGAGCTAAAAATAAAACCGATAGATCATGAATAAATGTATAGACTGGGTATAGCCAATCTATTATATCCCTTCCCCTCGATCTTATCGAATAACACACAATATTTCGCGATGTCCCACCCAATTTTTGAGCAAGAAGAACTATACAAAGTGACCTTTATTTCGGTCCCGCTAGATTAACTTGATCTACTCCGTATAAAAGAAGAAAATCCACACCCGTATTAAACCCGCGATATCCGCGGAGAATTCTCCCCCCGCATGTAGGCAAGTGAAGCTCTATTCGAGAATCTGGGGTAAGTAAAGTTTACAAGCACTTGCTAGTCCCGCAATATGAATGTCCTCTCGGGGGTAATTATTGGCCACACGTGGGACCTAACAATAGTCTCAATGAGAGAAGATTGGCATGCTTGAATCGTATATGCTCAAGTGGGACCTTCTGCTCCCAGCTTATGTAGACTGCAGTGACAGCAAAAGGTAGCCATAATTTGTAATTACCACATCTTTTCGACATACGTTTAAGAAGGGTACTATCATCCTGTAATTCAAATTAGATCTTTATAGGTTTGCAACCTAACTCCTGCTTGGAGAAGAGCGAAATAGGTGCGGCTAATGTCGTTTTGAAATGAGCCGAGTTGGTTGTATTCAGATCGATTTGCATCGACAATATCGACAACATTTGCGACCAGAATCGGATCGCCACCTGTCTATATACGAATTGTAAGGAGCCTCAATACCACGCTTGTTAAATGGCGCGGCCGCCAACTTAACCCACTTCGACTAGGTCTTGATGGCGCTGCGGCACGGAAGTTCCTGTGTCAATGTTTTCATAGAGGCGTGTTGAGGGATCCGACACATTATATCACCATTTACAAAAGAACAGCACAAAGTAGTGCAAATTTTAGCAGATTAATAATTTCTCTATTCATAATTCTAGACATTCTTCCCGTTTAACCTTGTAGAAAGAATTTTAATCGACAGCATTTATTAAAGATTGCAGTGCAAAGGAAACCCTTTTAGCCTGCGGGTAATACTGCAATTCTTGTTGAGACATTGCCGGTCCTTCAATTCCCAGGTTATCACTAGCCGATCCATTTATGGCATTTTTGGATCTGAACTCCGTTGCTGCAACGGAAGCGTCTCTAGCGTTTTGTGTTTGAAAAAGGCGCCTCATCTCCAGAGGTATGGGTCGTAGAATATCCAGATCCCTGATTCAGTTTGCTCGAGGTGGAATGCCCTCCTTTGACTTGATTCTCGGATCGTTTCATTTCTGCAGCCCCTTTATCTGCAATCGTCCGATTTTTCTGTTCACCACCGGGCTCGTCAAAGAGATTATCAACAGCTTCCATGGCACCTCCTCGAATCATTTCCCCTGCTCCGTGAACCCCATGAACCCCTCCCTTTATACCATCAGCTATGTTTTGAGCCGTTTTGAGTACTTTATCAGCCATGATGTATTGAATAGGGTTTGAATTATACCGTAGAGTGGTTGAGCGTAAGGGTAGGAATAAATTGAAAAGTTCTCTAGTTTGGACCGATGTCCTCTACGTCATTATATATCAAATTGCCAGGTTACATGACCATGACGTAACAACATACTCCCAGATTAAGTTTATTTTCGTTGAGCCAATGATCGCAAAAATTCAGCAATTTTCTTTACACTTAATATTGATAACATATAATTAAACATTACATAATTAAAAGAAGAGACAAAATATGGCCCAACTCTGCTGCACAACTACCCTGACGAATCCAACATTATCAACTTCTAATCGGACCACACTGAGATGGAACGGATGTCCCTCATATCCCAAATCTTTCCCGTCTAAAATGCTTTATAGTAGTCGAGGCATAGCTCTATCAAATCAAGCCAGGATGGCCTAAGGCTGGCTCTCTCAGGACCTTGCAAATTAACTCTGGCAATTTACTCAAGATCCTGTCCATTGGATACGATACGCGTGTACTACTGTACTCTTGTACTCTTAAACTTCTCAGGCTAAAGTTATATACAGGGATGTTGTCCACATAAAATCCATCAATTTCCTAAAATGCAGATAATTGTGCTGCAAGGCAACGACGCTAAAAATAGTTCAAAATGGCTTATGGGGTCCGAGGGGACAATCTAACTTGAAGCATAAATTTTTATATGTAAAGGCCTCAGTGAGTTATTTAATAGAAGTAACTGAACTATATACAAAAACTTAAAACAAGATTCAAAATAACAATCCTGAAAGTTTTAGTCATGCTTAATGTGAAGTAACCTGATTCCATCTGAGAGACGTGAATAACCAAATAGACTAATGCTCGTTATTATACGACTCAGAAATCCAGTACTTCACTGCTTATTTAAACGCAAAGAACTTGACCAATTGAGAGATCACAGTTTGCGTCTAACGTAGGATTTAATGATACTAATTCAGATTCAGGTATGCCAAACTCATCCGCAATAGCATCGCAGGTATCACCAGAAACAACTGTATATGTACTAGAGCATGACCCAGATGGCCCAGGCGGCCCGGTGGAGGAACCACCAATAGACCAGTTCAACACGTTAATTTGTGACGCATCGTTCACGTTTTGGCCAAAGTTCGCCCACAAATCAATAGTCATATATAGAGTTTTGAGCACCTTCGTTTGTGTCCGCAACAGCGGCCTGCTGAGTAACACCGTTGGTGGGGTCCGTTATTGTGACTATCGTGCTGCAGAGAGTATTGTGCTGAGAGGCTCCGAAGGGTGCCATAACAGATGCGGGCATTGCGACTAGAGGCATGATGGAGGGAACAACACCAACAAAGTAGGTACTCAGGCCACAGGATCCTACTGTGTAAAACTCTTCACGCGCTACTGATGCAGCGCTGAATGAGAAGAGTGATCCTGGATTCGTACCTGACGTAGTAACCTAGCGTTTTAGGATTGCGGCTCCAAGGGCAATTGATGCCATGACCATAGCCATTGTGGGAAGCGTTAAACTGTACATACTAGACGAAAGAATATAGCTTGAGAAAGGCTAGAAATCGTTCAGTATATTTAATGTGAGAATTGACTGTATGTACAGAGACAGTATTGATGATTGTTAAATATTTCAACAGGACGAGATGCTCTACTTATATTGCATTTCTTTTTCACTCTTGTATCCCTAGAGAGATTGGAATTTCTAGCACTTACGTATTCAAGCACACCTCTAAACAGTCAGCAATCACTACTACGTTACGTTACCATCGAGCTTCAAGAATAAATTACTACAAAATGGTGCGGTTTAAACGGGAGGCTTGTTGTACTGTTTATGTACCCGCTAGAAATAAGTTCGGAGCGGCCGAGTTGCTACTAGGGTTATAGGATTGGTTAGGGGATTAGAAGTAAACTAGTAGGATGCAGGAAGGTACAGTATAGTGCCTACCTAAAAATATTATACTGATACAGCACGTTACATTTTTACAAAACGACTAGGAGACAGTTATTAGGGATGTTGGTTTGCGAATAACGTATCCTACGACGCCAACTTTCAAAGAGGCACATACAGCAACGATGAGGGTAGCATCATCAAGAGGCTACAACGAGACCGTTGAGCCGCTGCTGAGTATGGACGTAATGACGCTAAGGTCAGTGCTCAAGGATTGCTTCTCCAGCGCTACACTCTGGTTTGTGGTAATCATGATAAGCATTTTCTGGTAAAATATTCCAAATTAACTTAAGTTAACTTGGGCCCCGTTCGGATTCAGGGGCAAAGAGAGGTTTTGAAAGCTGAATCCAAACAACCCCTTGCTCCTTTTACTTTTAACCCTTGTTTAGTGCTTTACCCATGTAAGCTCCTTTTGACCAGAGTGACTTTTCGCATAACAGTGTATAATAATTTCAAGCAATTTGTTACCTGACCTAAGTTTGTCGCCTTTAAGGGGTGGGTTTTCGACCTTTTGAGAATAAAATCAATGAATATTACTTTTTTGGAGTATATGTAATCCTTTTAACCTAATAAAGGATATAATGTTATTCTATAATTCTTAATAAAAAGATTTCAATAAATTTACATAAATATTATACATTTATGCTTAATAAATAAAAGTACATGGTTAAAAATTTTCATAATTAAATCAGTTATATTATATAATACAACTTTCCTTAATAAAGCAAAGCTAATCTAGCTTTTATTAGTCCGCACGCTAATTAAAAAGGCCAAGAAAAGGAGGGAAAAGGCCTATCGCACCTGTCCGCCAGAAGCCAGCCGCGTTGCCGCAAGGCATTTCCTTGATTGGCCAGATTAGAACAAGGGAGTACGAAACGTGGGATTGATTATGCTAACCTCAACTACGCGATCACCTGCTGGTTACGTGCTTCCGAGAATTGTATGCACCTCGGTGCTTTTATAGCAACTCCGATTCATGAGACATGCTTATAAACTTGCTATTATTATTTATAAAATTTATATTTTCCAAAAAAGCTTAGTTGTATTCTTATATCTACTGAAACATTATGACAAATTTACTTTTACTGGGTAAGTATCGTAAGAAACCTATATTACTAGTTAAATATACCAGGTCTAGTCTTTAAGAGATTCTTCATTATACCTATTATAGTATAAACATCTAAAGGGTTTAAACCATATACATCAGCACCTTATTTCACAAGTGATGGGTAATCTGAAAAGGTGATAAACTGAATTTAACCAAGTAGTATAAATACTCTTTTTAAAGGCACGTTGCATGGAACGTTGCAGATGTGTTCAATTCTGTAGTTAGTACTTTTTGAATGCGGAGAGCGTCCTGATGCTCAATTGCACCGTGATAATTTGTTTCTCTTGATCTATATAAGAAATGAATAGTTCCACAGTTCGAAAGGTTTACTTGGCAGCCACAATCGACATTTCTAGTTTGCCATCTCAGCCTAGACGCATCTCTCAGCTACCCTTTAAGAATTATCTCAAGCTCTAAATAGCAATGCATTTCTCCAGAGTATGTATCCAACTCTGTACGCTTAAAAACATCAGAATTCATATGCTGGTTCTCCTAGATTTTGGCCATTGTGCCGATCTTTTCTCTGGCAGCCGCTGCACCAATATTAGACAAGAGAGGAGCAAACTTGGTTCTTTCTAGTGCCATAGTCAAGTCAGCAGCCAATGGTGCTGCAAGTGTTGTGACCAACGCTGTGGCCCTAACATTTTACAATGCAGCCGGTACTGGCCCTGCGGGACCGACGACTCAGCCTGATTACGTCTGCTACTCTGGACCTGCGACATCTTTCCCACTTATGTCTACCTGGATTGATTTCAACGACATGTGGAATATTAACGCTGTTAATCAATTGAACTTTTTCCCACTCGATACAGCTGCAATTCAGGCGGATATGAAGGCTTCAATTCTGTCTGTTTCTGAACAGTCTTTGATTGACTCCAGATTCATCTTAGCTATCGTTATGCAAGAAGTAAGTATACAATTTTAATTCTTTTTCTAAAGCTGATGATTCTTTAGTCTACAGGTAATGTCGGAGTTGGTTGCACAAATAATGGCATTGAGAATTGCGGTCTTATGCAAGCATCAGCGGGATCTGTTCCGTTTGACCCTAGCAACCCAGTTAGCAGCATCCAACAGATGATCGTTGATGGCACCCAAGGAACATCCGGAGGTGCAGGATATGTTCAATTGCTCAATGGCGGACCTGGTCTAGCAGTAACTAATGGTAACCCCTACGTGGCTGCTCGAGCTTACAACGCTGGTAGTATCGACGCTAATAATCTTTCCAGCGGTATTACTTCTACTGCCAGCTATGTTAGTGATGTCGCCAACCGTCTTGCGGGTTGGGACTGAAACGGAGCTGGCTCATCGGTATGCGGTTTCTCCAACGACCCTAGCGAAATAACATCACCCACCTCTGGATCAGGTGGCTCTACAGGGCCTTCTGGAACATGTACCAGTACTTATACAGTTGTTTCTGGTGATACCTGCGATGCTATTGCAGATGGATTTAGCATTCCTGAATCTGAATTGGTATCACTGAACCTTACTTTAGATGCAAACTGTGATCTTTCTATCGGTTAAGTTCTTTGCGTCTAAACTTAAATCTATTATCTTATAATCGGTAGCTGAAATATTCGAAGTGCTACTTTCAATTAAGCCGAATTTCTTAAAAATAATGTTTAGTTACTTAAGCACTTGTATATATTTAAAATTTCTTATTTTTTTTTTTGAAGCAAAGCACTCAGTATTAGAATGTAAGAAATCTATAATAACTAATAAAAGTAGTTATTATTTCCTAATCCGAGCAACATATATATATCATTAGCGCACTAAGAACAAATAATGACTTTGAAGAGATTAGAATTCAGATATTTATTCCTTTAAAGTAAGATATAAGATATTGCTTACTTTCTAATGTGAAATTTCTCCTTAAATTTAATCTTAATGAATAAAGATTTTAGACTGTAAAATCAGTCTAACAACTCCTTTAAATCATAAGCCTTGCAAAAGGAAGATGCAAATCAAGCAGTACTCGCCCGCCTACTACATCAGGAGCTAGACAAACAGGTCAGGAGAAAAGTTTGTCAACTGCATAATTACCCTCCAGCTTATAACCACTAATGAAGTAGTTGTCTGGTCCAGAAATGTCATTTTCATGGAGAGCTGATGTTGGCCAAAGGAGCATCCATAGCAATAGTAAAATTGGTCTGCGTTCTGAATTAGATATAGGACGTGCTTGTCGGGGGATTAGAAATCAGCCTCACGATCTTGCTATGATTTTTCTCGGCCGATATCATCTACAAGCTTAATCATCCCTATACTAAAAATCGGGGACATGACCTGGGAGATCGTCTTTGATCATCCTCCTTCCAGAGGATCCATAAGCATTGGACTGTAACAATCCCATTCACGGCATCTCAACACTCAAATGATCGCTATACTGTCCGGGTAATCACCCGATCGGGGCAAGTATCCATCGCATACCTAATTAGGTAGATGTGGGTATCGAAAAAAGCCTGTTAAACAGGCCTTAAATGCCAAGAGGAGCCCAGTCTAGGTTCAGCTCTAGGACATTTTTGCTGCCACCAAGCACGTCTCACGGCTAACTGCCACACGTGCAGCCTGAGTATCCCCCCTTTAAATATTTCACTCTCTATCCAGGATTCCTGTGTTAGCAATTGTTTCTCGCTCTATCGACTCGATTTCAATTTTGGCTTCGTCCAAGTCAGACTGCTGCCAGTCTTTACCGTGTCGATTTTCCAGTTTTCCTCATGGTCCCAAAAGATGTCACTACGTGTACCGCAGGGCTGATCTTTTGAATAGTTTAGCTCGCTACTGATTTCAAATGCTAGTGCCATTTCAAATATTTCCAAGGGCTACAAGTTTTAGCGCTCAAATAAATAAATGGATATAAATAAGTTGGCTCCCACTCGTTAATTTATCTTATTCAAAATATTTAAATCACAAATGTAAAATATTCTTGCATGATGTGATTTCAAATAGTCTGTTATGATGCAACTTCTAGTGTTTTGCACGCTCTGATGAATTATCATTATTAGGCCATCCCGGTAAGAGTGAATAGCCTCTGCAAGACGAATCAAACTGGAAAGAAATCTCTGGGATATAATCAATATAATATCTAAAGATCCCAAGATTTGTAGCCTTTAATTTTTAACATAATTGGGTTTCGACGTTAACTCTATTAATTCTGCTTAGAAAATAGGTCTTCGTCATCCTGGGCCATGTACCACATTATCGTGGGTGGTTTTATTAGTCAATTTTTTTCAATACTCTTCTTTACATCCTATACATAATGAATACACAACAAACGATCCGTGCATGAAATTAACCCGTTCAGTATCAGATTTCAAGTTTTTAAGTCTATTGTCCTCTAGATAGCTAACTAGATAGCTAGCAACAACTTCTTGACTTCTGATACTACGTCATCCTTGGCTACCAACGAGCCTTCCTTTTCCGGGTGGCCTTCCGGTAACCCGAGGATTTTCAACCTAATTCGGCCCGCTGCTAGCTCATCCTCACCAAGAATCAGTGCAAGTGGGATACCGCCGGTTTCCGCTGCCTTAAACTGCTGAGGTAATTTTGGTTTGACTTTGGCGGCAAACTCAGCCTTGATACCTGCATTCCATAATTGAGTGGCTATAGACATTCGTTCCAAAAGGAAACCATTGAATGTCTTTCCCCCAAATGCCATAATATAGACATCAGCTTCGCTAGATCGGGTGACGAATTTGCTATCCTTCTCCATTCGCGCTTTCATGATAGCAAAAATTCTATCCACTCCGAAGGATACACCAACACATGGGATCTGACGTTTCGGGCTGAACATATTTACTAGGTTGTCGTAGCGTCCACCTGCTGCAATACTGCCGATTCCAACGGAAGGATCATCTGATCGATCTTCCTCGTTATCTCGTTTCTTCTTAGCCTTGTTATGAGCTCCATCAACACTAGCCCCAGCAGAAAGTGGGTTGACAACTTCGAAGATAAGCCCGGAATAATAGTCGAGGCCTCTGGCAAGAGACATTGAGAAAGAGATCTTGTTTGCTACCTCGAGCGCGTCCAAGTAGCGGAAGAGAAGATCTAGATCGTCCAGACCCTTGTTGACATCTTCATTCGAATTTAACTGAGAATCGGACTTTAGGGCTGCCACGAGTTCTCGGCCACCTTCAAGTTTTACGTACTCGCCGATTTTGTCGGCAACTTCAGATGCGAGACCTTTCTCCTCCATCTCTAGCTTGACTTGAGTCCATGGCAACTAGATCGACTTAGTTAGGCTTGATGAGAAGTCTCGCAAATTTACAGCATTGTACCTTGTCCAGTTTGTCAATAGCAGAGCTTATAGCGCGTATCTTATCAGCAGGCACACCGGCTACCGTGAACACGCCGTCAAGTATCTTTCGGTGGTTGATCTTAATCGTGATATCCTGGATCCCAAGTGATTCGAATACCTCCACTCTGCGAAACTTGGAGTTAGTATATGTACAATAAAGACGTAATTGAGAATTGACAGACATTATTCGGAGAATCTCAGCATCTGGAATCATAGGGTCATAGAGCCCCGCGATATCGAAATCACATTGAAAAAATTCCCTGCTTCTTCCTTTGGCCATTGCCTGTCTGAAAGTTAGAATTATTATATGAATATAAAAACCCAAAATCATCAAGATAGATGTAATAAAACAAAACATGTAAAAATGACAATGGATGTAAGAAAAATAAAATCAGGGAAATTACAATATTTTATAGCCAAGCAAAATGTAAAAGAGAACTCACAGGCTGATCCCGTCTATAGACTTTGGCAAGATGGTATCTCTTGATGTGCTGGATTGAAGAATTCATGGCCAACCAGCGAGCAAAAGGAACCGTCAAGTCGTACCGCAGAGCGCAGAGTTCGCCTCCTTGATCCGCCAGGTCATAAATCAGACGTGAGTCCTCGCCATATTTGCCAGCCAATATTTCTTTCAGCTCAAAGACAGGCGTATCCAGAGCGGTACCACCGTGACGCTTAAAAACATCCACTATTGACTGGAAGATCCGATCACTGACAAAGTATCAGTGCGTGAACTTCAATAAATTGTGTTGGTCGCACTCATTACCGTAGCATTATGTCCGTTCCCATCCCTATTTTGAGGTTAGTTAGGAAGAAATCACCTAGGAAGTATTACGTACAGTCTCTGGTACCCTTCGGGGTCTTGAGCTGGAAGCTGAGCTTGGCAGCATTCTCCTTTGTCGCCATGTTTGGTCCTTCAGGCTGGCTTTGAAAGCGACAGTTGGCTATACTCTGGAAAGCGCGACTGTCGAGGTTGCGGAGTACAGTGGTTCGAGTAGCCCGAAAACACCGCATGAATAGGTTTTGATAGCAGACGCGCAGAAAAATTGTTAAGGACGTCAGAGAAAGGCGATGAGTCAAGATTCATGCGCTAGCCACATTGAGCGAGCTGCCTCTAGATTAGCGTATTTCTCCAGTGCGGCACCGGATAAGTATTCTCCCGAAAATCACGTGGAAAATGTCTTTTGTCTACATATCAATTCTCTCACTTACTTACTGTACAATATAAAAGTTATTATGTTGATAGAATATGTGTCTAGCGTAGAAACCACATAAATATCATCCTCGTGTTGTCCTAGTGGGGATGGGCGTCAGCTGTAACGGAAAGCTGGAAAATTTCGTCCAGACACTGATGTTGCCATAAGACTCATGGCCTAAGTCCATAGTCCAAGCACATTTATAATTATGGTAGATCTTGATATTATTAAGTATGAGAACAGGAACGCTAATACATACAACAATTTATGTTCTATGGGTAGCTGAAATCCTAACTCAGTCTGGCGACCAATAGTATTTGATGAAGGAGAATCTGGATCAGGAACTCTACTGTGTAGTGTTGTGTTTCTGAGCCTAAGGCTACCGTCAACACGCGCCAATCGACAGCACTCCTGACTAAAACCAGCGCTTGTGCAGGTACCGTGGCATTGGGCGTTTCTGTGAGCTGTCACCATTACACAATATTCCATCAAGAGAAGATGAAAATCTTTTGTTTGAGCTACGCCTCTTTTTGGAACAAAATCAACCCATGCGTCGCTGTTCCAATTCTGCTTTGGACCATGCTTCAGCGGTCCACCACCAAGAATCGTACATCACAATATCTCTATCATAGTAGTGGTAGATCCTACATATGTATTCTTATAACTTAGAAGTTAAGCCTCTCTTTCTCTCTGAGTGAAAAATTCACCAATAGCTTTTTGCACCCCGTCACAATCGTTCAAATGCAATTTCTCATTCATTCGAATTAGATCTCTTGTTTCAGGCGGAGTTATAAGTGAATCGAACTTGAATTCGCGCTCTTGTTTAAATGCAGAACGGATGGATCCTAGCTTGAAGTCGATCTTGGCCGGCAGCTTATGCTGTATCTTAACATGCCCCTTCCATTATAGATTTAAATAGGATTTACCTTCACCAAAGTCTTGCCAAATTGTATAAAAGATGGCTGTACAATCTTAGGAGAGTACTTTATAATCGACCTGAAATTCGGTAAGGCAAAATTAACACCGTATAAATGTAATATTCTCCTTTGTACTTGGCATATCAAGCCTTTTAACGAGCTGAAATAAGCGACTAGTTNAAAACGCATATGATATTATCAGAATCCTGTTGTATTTCCAGATGAGGACATATTAGTTTAAGCCACATTGCAAAATCATACAACCTCATTCTAGTGAAAATCGGAGCTAGTGCAAANTTTTTTTTGATAACGAATAAGCATCTCATCTTCGTGGATTCGAGCTAATGAACAATTCTATTCGATTATAGAAGATTTGCAGAATCTAAGTTCTTTTAGTGACCAAAGGTCTAGAAACTCTTAGTTACCGGTGACGCTTCATCGCTATACAGAATACCGATTCACTAAAATATTATGATATAAAATCATCAAATTTCTCATGGAGCCATAAGTAAAACCATAATTCGGACCACCATAAGGTAATTCAGCCAGGATAAATAGCACGGCTTGTTCGCTGCTAGCGATGGAACGAAGGGATTTACAGCAAGGCATCGTCATCCGGTAATTCTCTCTCTAGAAACATAAGAAGTGAATACCAACCCAAGAATTACGAGGATGTTCCTGTAAACACGAAAGCTTTGGATATTTTGCCCGTTGTCGTAACGCCTCTAAAGATTGCCTTTTAATTATAATATATAAATATCAACATGAAAGCGATAAAGCAACTGCTGACTCTGGTGGAAGAAGTTTGGCAATGCTAATATTAATTCAGCAGGAAGCTGACAGAGTCCTCGGTAAAGTTGCTTTTGTCTGAAAATCTTTGACAAACTCAGTCGATCNAAAAAGTTAATCCAGGATTTCATTTTGATACGTATAATCGTTATTTACATAGAAAATTGAAAAGTGTGAGCAATAACAATGCATTAACGAGATAAACATAATTTACTTTTCGAGATATTAAAAAACCAGTTAGTCCAAATTGAAAGGGCTAGTTCAAATGATAATCATTTTATATCTTGAACTTTTTTTTTTTTCCGATCATACTCTTTATTTGACCTCCTAATTTATAAGCGTCTGTAAAGACTTCTCAAGCTACAGTACATAGTTTTCTCTCCTAATATTCTTATTATTTTACTATTTCTCTGTGAAATTATACTGTTAATTGCAGAAGAATAATTACTAGTAAATAAGTAAAAAACTTAAACTACTCAAATTCTTATACACTTATTATTCTGTAGTTTTGTTTACTATTTCCTTGTATTGTATAATATGCTTTGTACAATTTTACTTTCTTCAGGGTTTATCTCTTGTTATAATATTTGTTTATAGTAAGATTTGATTTAACTGNTTTTTTATCTTATTATATAAGAATACTTATTAATATGTTTAAGTTTATAACTTAATATATTTGTTAATAATTATTTTTCTTTTAAGATGCATTTTGTTATTATAATTAATCTTAAAGATTATAAACAATTGTTTAACAAGAAAATAAATTTACTATGTTTATTTTTTATTATAATAAAATACAACATATATCTTGAAAGAGAGAACTAAACTTTTTCGTGATAATAATACTGTAATTATCTTTATTTGTAATATTTCAGGAGGTTCAGAAAGTTAATTTTCAACGTGTTAACATGTTGTTAATAAAGAAATAATTATCGCTAAATGATTTAATCTTGGCTTTACAGATTATATTATAAGTTTGTAGCCCTCACCGTGTACAGGTGTTGAGTCTCAAGGGCTTTATATCTTGAACTAGTTAGTTTGGGTCGCCGTGATGCGCCATAACTAATCACATATCGGAGCAAATAAATATATCGCATTCTTGATGTGTTATTTAAGGTTTTATTGATGCTACAAAGTAGAGAACCTCCTATCTATAGTCCGAACAAGCTAGGAGTTAACATATTCTTGATATGTATCTAGATATGAAGAAGCTGCTTGAATTTATATTACAATACAGTTTTCGTGATTAAATGCCTGTAGCCTGTGTATAAACGCCTTAGCATAGTCTAAGATTATTTTGAATGCAGGATCCTATGAAGATTAGTTAGCTAAAAGTGTGGGATAGCCCTGCTAGAAAAGGTTTCCTATTACTAGTAAGAAGCCGCAGTAGGCAGGGACATGCGAAAGAAAATTTAAGTTGTAAAAAAATTTCTATTCTAAGTTAAGAACTGCGTGGCTGACTCGTAGGGCTTGATGCAGACAGCTTTACGCAGCGGCCCGTCGAAAAGGAGGCATCCTCCGTCCCAGCCCAAACTCCTGTTATTTTATACAGGCCGTGGAAGCTCATTGTTAACTTGTTCAGAATTCCCCAGCACAAATTGTATTTGGCAAACTTGGATGGGTTTCTCATCTCGCCTCCAATCTCTATCCTGAGATCTCTAGTCCTTAAACCCGCTGGATTTACTCATCCAGGGAGCCAATCCACGGCCACTTGACACTGACTAGAGCATGGCTTATACCTCGGGCTCGGGTCATTCAAGGTTGAAGAGGATCCATCGTTGTGACCCGAGTGAGATCCTGAGAGACAAATATTGGTTCGTAGCCGTTTTACCAGCGATAAACTTTACGTATGAGCTCTTAAAACCCGATTGCACTTTTCCGAATGACTTACTGCATGCGCTGGATTCTCTCCGGCGGATCATTCAGCAAGACTCGGCCAGTCGGCTAGGGGTCTCGTCTCAACTAATAAGCTTTTGCAAGACTTGTATCAACCTTCCTACAAACGAACTCTTCTTTATTACCTTCGACGAATTTCCAAAGTTAAGATATGCTAACTTTATGAAATACTATATAGCTACAGTAGTGAATGTGACATTCCAGACGAGGGCTGTCAGCTTTGACATCTTGGTATGCGCTTTTTCTGGATCGACTGGACATGCATCATCTAGCCCCATCCATAACTGTCACGACGGATGCAGTGAATGCGAAGACTGGAACATTGAGCGTGATAAGATGGAGGACTTCTTTGGTTCGGCATACTGTGGTCTTGTGGCCACATGCAAAATAATCTGCGACATGGACGAAGGCTTTCGAGCAGTCGAAGCAGGGCCTGTTGGGTTGTCTTCGTATCACTGCTCGCCTTTTCAGTGGCTTTAACCGCGATGTGGAGGGCAGTATGGAGGGCAATGTGGGTGCAGAGAGGAAGAGGGTTTCATTCGCTGAAAGAGATTCCTCTAAATATCTAAGCAAGTTACGCTATGAGTTAAATATCCCGTTTATTCCGAGTGATGAAATTGGCCAAGCCATTTCCAAAAGAAACTGTTCCCCTGTTGGTCCAACGACCCCGGTCCCTTAATACATCCTTCAGTGATTACGGCGTTCCTCATATCGCCTTGAGGCATTTCAACCAGAATCGAATGGAGCTCATTAAGTGGCTATTCCAGAAATACTCGAAGTGTCAGCTCACGGTGCTTCCCGATAGGGACGTTGCGTTCCCCAGGATTAATAAGAGGGTCTTGGAAATGAAGGGGGAATATAGCATATTTAACAACTACCTCCACAGATGATTGTTCTGGTGGCCTACTGCCAGCAAGCTCAAGCGGATTGACCCTGCTAAATCGAAAGTCCCATCGTGGTGGATGGGACAAATTGCCTGGCTAGATATCCCCTTCACAGAGGTAGATCAGCGTCCAACCCATACACTTTGCGCTCACCTCCGAAAGTTTTCCGTCTCATGTTAATACAGTACATCCCGCGCTCAACTCCGATAGTAGCTGCGGTCACCTATTAAAATAGTGCTTTGCCGTCGGCTTACGCAGTTTTCATTGAAATTCTTAATGCTTTACTCAACTGTTATAATATGAAACTTTAAGAGATTCAATCCATAGTCATGCGAGATTATGGCTCAATCAACGGGGTTTAAACCCATATCAGCTGGGCTTCCCCCTAAATCGAGATCCATGGCAGCGGCCTGTGGTATTCGGCGCACGGCGATTCACCCCATCTATGGAGGAATGCGTAGGTTGGATGCCAATGATTAAGTTGAACGACGTAGATAAGCATCTTCCAATATCATTCCCGGCGCCCCCTCCTCGTAGGAAGTCTATTCGGGTCAACACATCACAAAATCAGGTCTAGTACCAAATACAGAGATCTACGTTTCAGGCCTACGCATTAAATCGTATTACCCAAGATGGGCAGCATAGTTGAAGTTAAAATCCCAATCGTCGATATCTCTGGCTACTATAAGTACAATGATGCAGCGACGAAGCATCACATCGCAGCTCAAGTGCGGGACGCATACGAGAATCAAGGCTTTTTACAGGTAGTAGGACATTTAGTTCCAGAGGGGCTTCAAGACCGTTTTATTGATATGATACGTGCATTCTTTGCTCTCCCTTTAGAGGAGAAAGAGGAGCTTTCTCTATCAAAGTCACCTTGCAATCGGGGATATGAACATCTTGGCGGGCAGAAACTGGATGAGCTCGATCCTAACGCTACTCCTGATCAGAAAGAAGGGTTTTCTGTGCGGCGTGATCTTCCCTCTGGAGGTCGATTCTTGCAAGGAGAGAACCAGTGGCCCGACGAAGCGCTGATCCCTGGGTTTCGGGATGCCTACATGGAGTATTATGACTCAGTGCATCAGCTATCGAAGACGATGTTTCGGATTGTATCGCTTGCACTTGGACTTGAAGAAACCCATTTTGACTATTTCGCATCGGACCCTGATGGTATGCTTCGCCCAAATGACGTATATTTGTGGACAGAGATCATGTTAATTGCTTGTACATACAGGAATCTGCCTGTGTCGTTCTCATCATTACCCACCCACGAAAAAGGATGATACAGGTCGTACACGTGGTGTCGGTGCACACACGGACTTCAGTGCTTTAACGCTATTGCTTCAAGATGAGGGTTAGCTAGAAAAGACCACGACCAAAGAGTTGCGCTAATTGTGTTTTAAAATAGTTGGTGGGCTAGAAGTCCTGCACAAGCCATCGGGAACTTGGCATGCCGTGCCTCCTATGAAAGGAGCTTACGTAGTAAATATAGGTGATCTGATGCGTTCGTCTCAGTATCTATTTTCTTACTATCTTATTTTTAACTAACTTTGTCCTATAGAACGCTGGACAAATGACCTATTCAAATCTACCATGCATCGAGTTATAAGCCCATTAAGCCAGAAGGACCGATACAGCTGTGCTTTCTTCAACAATGGAGCTCTCGATGTCATCGTTGAATGTATTCCAACTTGTCTCAAGCCAGGTGAAGTTCCTAAATACGGCCCATTAAGGGTTGAGGATCATGTTAAGAGTCGATCTCTGCAGAGTTATAACGCAGCAGGGACTGAGATTAAAGTTTAAAGGTATAACATTAGCGTTGTAGACTGCTACAGATTTAGAATTACTATAATATGTCAATTATACAAAGCAATGTATAAAGGGTGAACCCCATCCGTCATAGTGTAACTTTCAATACTCCATCGACTTCCTTATCTTTCTCTATTCTAGTTTTTGCATTAAAAAACTCTCCATTTCCTTAGACTACTTTCTATTAAGACTACTTGTCCCGGAGTCATAATAGGATTGTTTCCAAAAAACCTCTTACTTAACTTCCCCCAGAGGATCATATCAATAGCCCAACTCTTTCTTGTAACATAACTCACCTAAAAATCTCCATTGGCTCAATACTCTTTCATACGGGTTGATAGTCGTTCATCGATTGTTAGACATGAAGCTCTGATCAGTCACGCAGGAAGCTGAGCTATAGTCTAGAGTCAAAAAGAGTTAGGGACCGGTGATAAATCTGCTATTTTGGGTATTTTGTTAGGGCCTAATCATCTAGAACACCGCGGCCTCCATATCTGTTCCCAATCTGTATCTTAGACTTACCCTTAGCCGTCACGTTGTCTACAGTATTGGTAGTTCAGTCAGCGACGGCAACGCTGTGAATAAAAACTGTCTCGCTGAACTGGTGGCCAATTTGAATCCTCGCATGTTCTTCAGCCTTTACATTCTTGGTGTAGTTTCGTCCTGTGATTGTTTCCATCTTTACCGCTGTTACATCGCACAAAACCTGGTCGCTATCGTCGGCAGCTGCGCTTTTAATGCCATCAGACTCGGCTGATCCTCGATCTCCTCAACCTTAGTCTTGGCTAATTTGTAGCGCACAGCTTCAACCGGAAATAGACCTTTTAGTTCATCGATAAAGCTTTTG